>VUQI01062846.1:0-12753 GCA_015106735.1 Paratilapia polleni | reverse complement strand
ATATATTCAGCTAAAAAAAAAAAAAAAAAAAGAGGCACCTGCAAAAAGCAATTGCAGTGCATGATCGTAAATCTGTCCGCGTGGCATAAAGACATCATCTCGGGTATTTTGCTTTGTTTTTCTTTGTATTTTACAGTTGCAAAATGGATATGTCAAGTCTGCACAATGGAGACATGCGATGACATTTTCCTGGATGCTGTACACTAAATCAAAGAGACCAACAATATGTTGAGTGCCAGCATGGAGACATTTGATTCCCATTCCACTCATGCGGCATTACCGCCGGAATGCCAGCAGACATCACAATCCTCCCAAGCTGGCATTGGGCTTGTCAGACTTTTCATTCCACTTCAGTGTTTTCAAAAAAATAATAATATATCACAGGAAATTGTGAAGCCCCTGCTTCTTCTTGATACACGTTATTTGCAGCACGGAAGGCGCAAGTCACCAGTGACACAATTAAAATAGGTTTGACTTAACAAAGGCGATTTAGTGTCACTGACATTTAGCATCAGCCTCTGGCGACAGACAGGTAAAAGAAGCCAGTCAGCAGATTGGACCTGGGGGAGGTAGTGAAAGTGGTGGTTTTGGGGGGGGTAGGAGCTGGGTTTGGTCTTCCTGGGTTGGACAACTTATTAACACAAAAACACACAATTAATGAAAATCCTTGACAACAGACTACTGTAGGCTTACACCGCAGCATCAAAGCTCCAGCACTTCTAGTCTGGATGACCAGAATATAAACTCAACAACACATACAGCAAATACGTGTTTTCACTGCACTGTGTATATGCATAAATACAGTGAAGTTTATGTAAATGGATTTAAAAAACAAAAACAAAAAACATTTTCTCTTGTTTAGGTCATTACAAGTGATCACAGCATCATTAGTGTCTAAAACAGCAGAAAACAATGCAGGAAAAACAAAAGGTGTTTGTGAGCATACTTGAGGGACAATGAGAGAGAGAGAGAGAGAGACAGGCAGAGAGGAAGACAGAGACGGGGGTGGACTGTCCAATACACTCCTGATAAAGGTCAAAGAGATGTTTTATTCATGATCCAGGCGGCAGAAGCAGAGGCAGCAGGGCCAAGGTTGAAATGAGCTCGCGTCCACGTTCCCTGGAGCCAGTGCTGCACACAGCCTCACACCAGGCCAGCGGACACTCCTACTGACTGTTATCAATAGTGCCAAAATGCACACACACCTACCCTTATCACTTATCAATAACTTCAAATCACAAAATGAATGGAGGACTGTACATTTGCCAACTGCAACTAAAACCTCTTATGTGAGACTCTAATATTTTTGTCTGATTTCTATAATCAGTCATATACAGACCAATGAAAATTATAAAGATTATATCTAAAAATTCAGCCTTGACATTCATTATTTCACAATTTTGTGTTCATTCTTTACAATGCAGCTGTCATTTTATCACTCGTCCTCACTCGTACAGGTGCTCCACCATCTAAAATTCTTACAATGAATTGCTTAAACTATGTGTTTTTAACACATTTTTTTGATTAGTCAGTCTTTACATTTAAACAAAATCCCTTTTAAAATCCTGAATATAACAGAGCACAGCAGCAATGGGTGTCAGCTCATAAAAGTTCTTACCTTTTAAATCTTTCTCCACTGTGAATCTTTCATGATAGATTCACAGTGGAGAGAATCAGACGAGGTTCATTTCGAAATCTCTTACACCCTTGAACCCCCTCTTTGAAGTCACTCCAAACAAAAAGGCAAAACCTCTGTACTGCACCTAACCAAAACCTGCTCTGAGCCCTTGTTTTTTTTAGTGTAGCCAGGAACTTTTTTTTTTTGAGGGAGCTGACACAGTTTGAGACTCAACAACCAAAGTAACCTTTAAAGTCCTGATGTGGATAAATCACATCTGGTCTTCTGACAGACGGAAAGATTTTAGTATGACAGATTAAAACTCATGCAAATAGGTGAAGACCCAATAATCTCTAAAGCCATTCAGATGGAGCCTATTCCACATATAGAGTACGGGGTTTTCACAGGCTAGAGAGAAGTGTGTGTGTATTCATGTGTGTGGCTGTTTGGGAGCATGTATGTCTTTTTATATGTGTGTGGGTTACTCTGTGTGGGCAGCCCACTCCATGCGTCTTTGATCAGATATGAAATATTCACAAATGCTGCTGTAATTTGATGAAAGTCAGATATCCCTCAAATAGGAAATAGAAGTCAGCACTTTGGCAGCTCTTGAATAAAAAATAAAAAAAATTCCCTTAATATCAGGATTCTGAAGATGTAAATTGCAGGCCCTAAGGTGGGGCTAACAACTGAGATTTTAAACATGCACTGACCTGTTGTATGAACTCCAGTCCATACTGCTCGGCCAGAGCTCTGGCAGCTCTGGTGCCTCCATCCATTTGTACTGCATAGAAGACAAGGCAGTTGGTCCCACGATGCCCCTCTGTGGTCACTAGGTTCCTCTGCAGCAGGCAGCCCAACACCAGCACAAATGCAGTAAACATGGAGCCTTGAACAAGAAGATTTAGGAGAATGGGATCCACTGTTTTCTTTTTTTCCCCCTTTTTTTTTTTGCTAAATGCATTTACCAAACTCAAGTAAATGATGTATGTTTTAGGGCGCTGTATAGGTGTTGTTCCAGATTGCTACATTACATAATGTTTCGAGTAGACACCCTAACGGAAGTCTTTTAGAAAAATGACATGTAAAAGTTTCACATAATGGGGAATAGTCAAAACCCAAAGATAATCAGATTACATTTGTGCGTGATACAAAAAAGTATCAAAGTGTCATTTGTCAAGCACAAATGACACAGTGCATTTTGTAATTATTTGATGAACAAATAGTTTCGGCTCTTTATGTCAGGCATCGTTTTCCTTTTGTAAACTGACATGTAAGTTTATTTTGTATACCAGTGTGCTTCACTGGATCTTTATAATGTCTAAAATCTGACATTATATACATATAAGAAAAAAAACCCACACCCACGTTTTTTAAATATTACCATAACACTTCAAACAACATCTAACTACACAAATGAGTCTATACAGTGTAGGATTCTACATCTTAGTGCAGAGTATTGAACATTGGCAATTGTGAAACAATTTGCCCACAGCCACCTCCTCTGTACTTCTGCATGAATTCCACTGCGGCTGCCACCTACAGCATGTGAACCACCCACCTGTAGCCACACGGAGTGAAACGTCCAGGAGTTATCTTTCACCCTGTGCGATGAAAGCTAGAACTCTGGCATCGGGGGCCCCAAGCGAGACAACACACTCTCTCCAGTTCCCAACCCACACGTTTAATCTCCTGGCCTTGATGCAAATGCTTCTGAGAGCAGAAAACACTGCAGTGCTCTCACTGTGTGAACTAACTTCCCTCTTTAAGCAAAACAGGAACTTTATCAGTCTGTCTTTATGTTCGTACTTTCCTGTGAACAATGATGGAACAAAAAGTTGCCACTTCGCTCTTTGCAGCATCTACTCAACATGTAAAACACCCAATGTATTGTTGGAAGAATGCAGTGCTGAAGAATATTAATTGCTTAAACTCCCTCTCATTTCACCACATTATGCAATCAACATTTACTGTTGATCTGTGAAGTTGGCCATTTTGTTTTTATACATTAGTTTATATTGAATGCAATTAGGAAAGCAATTACACAAAGTGTTGCTTCGAGCGTGTGTGTCTACTGCCCATGCACACAGCTCCTAAACTCTAACAGGATGCTTCTAAATACAGCTGCTGCTATTATACAAGTGACTAGTTGAGTAGGAAGGAATCATTTTAAGTCATCTGTTATGCAAACAATGCTTAAAATAGTGCTCAAGATATTGAACAAAACATATCTGACTTTTGGGAAGTCGGATGAACAAAACAAGCAATTTTAATGCATTCTGAGAATCGGGATGGAAATTCTAACATTTATTTTATGCACCACAACAATATCCTGTGAATCCAGTATTCTCATTTGAAGTCCCAGTATCTAATCCCTGTTAATATGCACCATCTGTGGTCAAAAAAATCTTTATACTTTTATAATCTCTTTCATCCTCTTTACTTCAAAAATTACTCCCACTAACGTGCAGTAAAACTCCAAATCAGAAGATTAAGACATCTCCTTCTTTGAGTAATTCTGTTTGTGTGTTTATCTGACTTCTGGTCAAAAGCAAAGTGCCTCCTCCTGCAGCACCCCCCCCAAACAACAAACAATGCAGCTGACCACTGTTTAAAGTCTGCAGCATCATTCAGCGCCTATCTCCCAAGCCACTGATTGAAATCAATAACCTCACTTGGGGCTCAAGCCCCAGTCAATCCCACTGAGGTGCAGGGCCAGGAGCGAACACCCCACCCAACGAGTAACAAGCCTGGGGCAGAGACAAAGTAGACAGGGAGAGAGGGAGGGGAAAAAGAGGGAGCATGTGAGACAGGAGTACAGGGGAGCCACATTGAACAGTGTCAGGGCCTCGGGGCCTACTGGGACGCTGATAAAGTACCTGGACATTTTTATAGACAAACTACTTATTTCCGTCCTCATATCGCTTGGGAAGACTGATAACTTTATATTCCTCTCAGGCAGTGGAAAGAAAGGGAGGGGGTCCTTTCAGGAGTTTAATTGATCAAACTGTAGCCACAAGGGTTTTTTTTTCTAGAGATAAAAGAGACTAGCACTCTCCCCTGTACAATACAGAGATCTTTTAGGAAGCAGACCCAATGAGGAAAAAAAGTGTAACTCATTATGCAAAGTCATTACAGGCCTCTGACTATACTCCTTAAAGAGAAGGCGTTAATGGTAAAACTGTTCATGATTTTCAGAGGTCAAACTACTGGTCACAGGATAACATTATTTCACAATGTCCACATTATCACTCCAACCAAACTTTATAGATGGCTGTTTTAAGGTCAGACTTAAACACCACGACTACTTTAAGTGTTTAACATGAGTAAATTACCATAGTAATATTACCCAGGGGACATCTTGGAAGAGAACGGGGACCAAGTCTCAATATTATGACACATTTGCAATATAATAATGTTCTTTCTGTCACGAATCAAGAAAATAAACACAATAAAAATAATCAACCCCATTTGAAGTCAACTGTAAAATGGCAACATGTGTGCAAAAGTTATTAAATCTTCTATGACTGGCATATTTTTGTGTTCGGGACACATCACCCTGAAAATACTCTAAAATGTTATGTTTATATGGGTAAAACAGACTTGTAAAGCTTTATAAGTCAAGGCAGATTTGGTTGCCTTTGGACAGAGGCAGGCTAGCAATTTTCCAGTGTTTACCAAATGCCAGGCTGCAATATAAAGAGTCCTTGAGCAAGGCTTGCACCCCTGCAGCAGCTGAACTGTAGCTGCCCATAATTTCTGACCTTGTTCTGGGTTCATGGACGAGTGCTACATTTTTATTGTTGTCAAACAAATACTGTGGGAGTTCAACCATTTAATAATAATGTTTCTCTACATAATACTGAAAATAATAACACTATCAAAAGATTTAGAGAATCCAAAGGAATCTCTATATGCAAGGTCAAAAAAACCCTTTGGGCATTAAGAACAGACTAGAGCACAACCGATATAGGATTTTTAAGACTGATGCCAATACCGATTTGATGATTTAAAAATACGTTATTCGAATATATCGTATAACAAAACATAAACAGATTTCCCCAACACTTGTTATGTGTAGTTATTTATGTACTCATTTATGCTCTGCCCAGCTCTGCTCAGATCAGCTGTTTGTTATGTTGGTGGCTCGAAACAGGTGTTTTGCCAACAGGGAAGTTGCAGAGTGCCCTCTAGTGGACAAAATATGCAACGTCAACACTCATCACATGGTTGAAGGGTGTTTCTCCCATCTCTTCTTTACGTTTTAAATTTTTATTTATCCGCCATTATAAATTCCTATACTAATATATCGGCAAACAGCTAATATTGACCGATAATATCAGCCTCCTGATAAATCGGCCAGAAACTATTCAGTAGTAGAAATCACATTACTTGTGCTCAGGAACACACTGAAGACCACTGTCACTGAACACAGTTCTTTGCAACACACAAAAAACAAAAAAACAAAACAAAACAAATAAAAACTCCACCATAAAAAGAAAAAAAACATATAAAAACATAATCCAGAAATACCAACTTTTCTGGGTCTGAGTTCATTCAGATGGACTGAGATGAAGTGGAAAGCAGTCCTGTGGTCTGACCAATCAAAATTTGAAATTCTATTTGGAATTCACGGGAGCTACATCCCCAGGCTAAATGGGAGAGGGTTATCAACACGTAGTGATGGTATGGGGGTGCGTTAGTGCACATGGCATGGGTAACTTGCACATCTGTGAAGGCATTTACTTCAGTCTATAGAGGACTTCGAGCACCATAAGCTGCCATCTAGGCAATGTCTTATTCAGGGAAGGTGTTCTACATGTATTCCCACAGCATGGCTCGGTAGTAAAAGGTGGTAAATTCTGTCACCCACTGAAAATAACTGATGCGTTATGAAACTCTTGAGTACCTAAAATCATGTATCAAGCAAGAATGGGAAAACATTTTACTTTTAAAACTACACAGAGCCCTGTGATCCTGGCACCATGTCCAGGGTGTACAGCTGGGATAGTCTCCAGCTTCCCCCTGACCTGGAATTGGACAAGTGGTTAAGTAAATGGATGGATTGATGGTTGGAAACTACAGCAGCTGGTCTCCTCAGTTCCCAAACAAAGAGCAGGTGATACAGCACAATGGGAAACATGCCCTTTGTATCATGAAAATCACCATAGATTTCTCAAAAAAACAAAAAAACAAGAAACAAACAAACGCAAAAGACTAAATTTCAACATTTAATATGCTTTTGTACTTTTCAAAAAATTAAATACAGGATTTCAATGATTTGCAAATTACTGCATTCTGTTCACTACATACAACCTTTTTATGAAAAGGGTTGTAAATGTAACTAAGCATTCATTAATATTAGTTACAGGGTTACTTTGCCTTCTTTACCTATTTAAAACGTTGAATAATGAGAACACACACACACACACACACACACACACACATATATATATATATATATATATATATATAAATAGATATAAAATCAGCATAGCTCCACCCAGCTACATCATGCATGGGGGCTAATCAGGCATAAATGGGAAACACCTGTGGTGCTGCATGGTTATAGCCATTATTTCATTTTACAGTGTGGAACATTTCAGCAGATGTTGCTTCCAGTTGCTTCTGTAGCAGTCTGCCTGTAGTTATCCATATGTTGGCTACAGTGTTCCCTCCTTTACCCACAGTTCATTAAGTCTATCTGGAAGCCTCAAAAGACTGCAAGTAATTACAACACCAGGTTATCACCTCAACATAATAATGTCCCACTGCATCCATTACAAGCATCAAATCCTTTCATACTTCGCTGCTATTAACTGAGGATGATATGGATTAATAAGTGCATCCAGAGAATGGATGCGAATCAAGTTTACAGCTATCACATTGTTAGCCTCGGGTCTTGAATGGTGGTGAAAACCCCAGACAGCAAAACCCAACCTGGTCCAGCGCATCAAACCCTGGAAACGAGGCTAGATCTGAGAAAGAGGGGAGGAGGGGGTGGGGGTTCAAATCTCACTCCCTCCATGCAACACGGTGCTGTGAAAGGATAGAATGGGTTTGCAGAGTAGGAACTGAAAAAAAAAAAAATTTACCTTTCCCATCCAGGCGACAGAGCCTTCACACAGACGGACTGCCTCCTGTTGAAAGCAGAACGGGAGGTCGATGCGTCGTCAGGAGAAAAAAATTCCGACGCGTCCATTTTTACTCCTCGTAATAAAAGATGCAAATTGGAGCATGCAAAACATCACATCTGAGCAGAGCACCTCCTCACAGAACAAGTCAAACGTGCAGAAATAACGATTTGTAAGTCGACAAAACGAGCACATCCACGGCGTGTGGCGGAAGGGGGGATTTTGTAAAGATGTGAGAATGCATTAGAATGCAAGAAATGGTGTGATGGCGAGAGGGACTGTTGGGAGAGACAGATCTGCATATGGAAATTAGGGTTAGCCTGGTTTAAATTATTTTCCATACGGTCCATTATTTTGTATTCATTTGGGCGGAACCCCTACAGTGGGACCGAGGGGAGACAAGTGACTTGACAACTCTCAGAGAAAAGTCATGGCAAGGAACAGGTGCTTTGGTTCAGTGCTTTTTATGAGCAACTATGCACGCCTATGCATGTTATGATGATAATATAAATATTTTATACATATCCACACAGTACTGTTTTCTAAGGCCTGTATTTCACATATCTTATCTTAACGTCGAGTTAAACTCTATGCGTCAACAAAGACCAAGAAGAAAATGTAGTTAATTTAATTTGTCTTAGTTTAATGAGGGAGCTCAACAATGTTAGTGGTATATAGAGGAAATTCAGCTTGCTCTTTCATACTACTCACGAGAAATACACCCGCTGAACCGACCATGACACTAAAATTCTAAACATCTCAGCTATAACTCTACCCGGGCAGACATTGCGATGAAGGAAGCGTTTAGCAGTGAGACCTCTTGTTCTGTGGCTCTCAAAGGATTAAGCCACTCCCACTGGGAAACTTCGGACCAATCATCGGGCGCGGGTGAGTGTGCGCCTGCGTAGGGTGAGCGCGCGGGAGAGCCCGAAAAGCCAAACAGAGTGATGACCACCGTGAAATAATTCACACACTATTATATTGCGTAAGAAGCTGAAATACCAGGTTAGTCCATGTTTCAGTAACAGTTGTAGTTTTGTAGGCGGTGTTGTGTTTAGTTTGCCTGTTAGAAATAGTGATGTTCGACTTAACAAACTGCGCATTCGACATATGCTGGAACGTATGCTAGAAATGCTAGAAAGGTAGCGTAGTTAACGCTAATCGTGATAACGCCAATACATATCTGCTGGAAAACGTGTAAACCAGAGAATGTTAAAGTCACCCTTTATAACTGCTGTGGAGTATTTTACACGCTCATGTCATGTCACATGCATTGTGAAGTACTCGCTCGTTAGCTAGCTATATGTAATTACAGTCATGTCTGTCACGTCATGTGTTTTATTGTATGTTCTGCGTTGAGTACCAGTACTTAAAATGTAAAGTAAAATGCTGAAATACTGCTTTGAAAGTGCTTACGTTTAATGTGTTTTTAAATTATACATAATCTCAATACAGTTAGAATAACTTACTAAGTAATTACATATGAAGTCAGTTTTGCCACTCACTAAGAAAAGAGCATTCTTAGAGTGTCTTTGTGCTATGATTTTTGTCCTTTAAAGTGAAATTGATTCTGCAGTGACACCATGGCAGATGACTTCAGCCAGTCCCTCACCCCGCCAGTTTCCCCGTTCGCAGGAGACAGTCTGTGTGAGCTGGCTCCAGTTCAACCACCGTGCTTCTGCTGCTCTGACGTAAAAGATGACCCCACCGGAGCACTTTCCACAGAGGGATATGTTGTTAGAGGCTCCCTGAAACGGTATAGTCACTTTCTGTCACCTCACTGTAATTGTACAAAAAAACAGTTTTCACTCTGGCCTATTTTGTGCCAGAGAAATGGTCTCAGTGAAAACAGCTGACAGAAGTATCTGCCCTGGGCCTTTTTTCTGTTTTTTTTTTTTTTTTCTTTTTTTAAACTAATTAATTAATTAATTTATTTTTGTTAATTCAAAGGTCAGTTTTTGACCTTTGAATTAAGGTAAGTGGAGGTAAGTGGAATTTCTCAAATGAAATTCCACTTACCTCCACTGTAATGCTGTACCAACAAAAGTTGCACTGGGAGAAAATCTTTAAGGTCTTACTGTTGTCAATGCATCCACTCCAGGCTGATCTTGTGTCTTGACCCAGCCCCTGCAGAGTTTGAGACGGACACAATGGACATCTTTGGCTTCTCCTGGGTAACGGAGATGGCACTAGTGGAATCTACAAAGCTACTGTTTGGCCTTTTCAGGTAAGCCATGATGTAAAGCAGATCTCAGTTAAGTCTGCTTTAAACTAAAATCTGTTTTGTTCATCTGTTGCTTCCACCACTTGGTCCTTTTCCATGGCAACACAAGTTAATCATTAAATCATTCTTAGAGAAATTCTGTATTTATGCCTGATGTGTGATTGAAAAAAAATGTCCCATACATTTCATTCATGTACATTTATCTGGTCTTTTTTGTTCTCTGTAATGTTTCAGACAAAGGATTTACAAGTTGGAGACTTTAGTTCAGTCCAGCTCACATGACTTTGGTAAGTCTGTATATATGTGTAATTATCAGTCCAGATAACAGTCTTTTAGTTTTAATGTCAGTATTTTGTTCACACACTAAGCCAGTGTTTGCTTGCATATGCACAGTTTGTGTGTTAGTTAGATACAGCCATGCTGTATATGTGCATTGTCAAATAGTGTGTAGTGTGAAAAGGAAATTGTGCTTTTGAATTATCAGGTGTGTTTTAGCATTCATTTGCATCAAGAAAGAAAAAACAGAAGAAAAGTTCACACCTTACACATTTCTGAGTCCACTAGTCGAAACCCATACAGTATAATGCAATATATACAGTTTATTGCCATGATTAGCAGAAAAAGCAGTGGAACAATAAAATGAAATCAAATGAAGTGGCAGGTAAAGTGAAGTATTGAGGGCTTAAAATTTGTTAAAGAATTACATATCTAGCTTCAATAAATGAAATTAATAGTCCACACATTTATTCTCACTCTTTCTAAAAAGCTGGTTTTTTTTTTAGGGTTTTTTTTTTTGTTTGTTTGTTTTTTATGAAAGATTTGAATGTATTTGATATATATGAACCGTATAATAGTGTACATTATACTCATTATTCAGCTGAATTTTCACAGTTCTACTTCTAGACTGATATCTGATACAGTAGACATATTATCCGTACTGCCTTCAGCATCCTTTTTGTGTTTTAGGTCAAGCAGGAAACCTCCACTATGAAGCAGAAGAACTTCGGCAAGAGTGTGTTACATTTCTTCAGTATGTCAAAGTCTTCCTGCACAGGTAATTTAACATATATAATATCACACTGGCACTAACTAACATTTTATGGTGTTATGGCATTTGGTGTTTATTTGTTTTTTGGATACCCCTTTTGCATCTGTTCAGATATCTTGAGCCTTCGCTGGATCCAGGTCACTCACACCCTTATGAGGAGCTGGAGGCTCAGCTCCCCTCTGCTCTTCTGGAGGAGCTGTTTGGCGTCACTCTTCTCATAGGACGACTCAAAGACCTTCCTGCCAATGTTCAAAGTGCATTCACTATACAGAATCACGGAAAGGTGCTGCTGAACACTAGTTGCACTAGTTAGCCTGTTTAGATCTAACTCCAGCACAGATTTAAGACATCTCTAAAAGGGATGAGGATTTAAAACTGATGCAGGAAATGTGGAGATGGCATACCAGAATGTAAACTTGAGCAAAGGCTATATTATCAACTGAGCATTAACTTTTATGACTACAATTTTTTTTTTCCATAGCCCCCACCACCCAGCTAATTTTTCTTCTTTTCACATTGAACTTAGAAATCTGTGTTCCTTCCACAGATTTTCCCTCCCTCCTGGCATTTGTTACACCTTCATCTAGACATCCACTGGTCAGTATTGCAGATCCTTCACCTACTTGGTCACAAGATGCAGGGTATGTGTCTGCAGCAGAATTCTCAGCCAGGAAATAACTAAAGAGATATTGAGTTATAGAAACAGGCTCTTTGTAATTTTACTTGTTCTGTCTTCAGGCCAGGTGGTGTACGCCCACCAGTTTGTGAACCTGACGGGAGAGAACCTGACTGATAGCAGTCTGTTTGACGAACACCTGTGCAGTCTGCTGTGCGACCTTACTGGTCTGGCCATGGGCAAATACAACAAGGTGGGTAGCTCATTTCATCTCACTAGATGCACCAGTGGTATTTCAGGGTTATTTTTTAGCTGAGACTCTGTTTCTCATATAATTGCCACATTTTGTAGTTGGTTAGCAGAAGCTACACATAGAAAACATTACAGTATGCAACAACAATATTTTAGTGTAGAATAGAGCTGCAGTTGGAAGGTTACTCTGTTTAATGAATCCTGTCTATTCCAAGGTGAGGCCTACGGAGGCACTGAGCAGCCATCATTACCCTTGCACCTGCACCAAAGAGCTGTGGGTCCTGCTCATGTACCTTCTGGAATACAGAAATAAAGTGTTACACACACAGGTAACACGTTCATACATGTTCAGTCACACAATAAACTTTGACTCTGGCAGTATTTAATTAACAAGTGTGTGTTCCTTCTAGTCTTTCTGGAGCTACATGAACTCATTGCTGAGGCCCCTGGTTTTAGGGAAGCCTGCTGCAGACCAATTCAATGGCCTCCCCACGCACTGTAAAGACCCTCTAGGATTTACATGGTGGCTGGTCACTCATTTAGCAATGTTAGGCCAGTATAGTCGGAACGGCACAGTCCAGAATGAGGTAAGAGACTAAGAATCACTATGCTGATACCTGAAGATGATACAAAATGTCCTGGTGCAGTGTAACCACTGAGGAATCCTGAGTAAGACTGACAATTTGAAAAAAAGTTTGACATATCTGAAGCATATAATAAAACTAAAGACAATATATTTCACCTGAAATCTGCATCTATACCTCTCTCTCTCTCTCTCTCTCTCTCTCTCTCTCTTTTTTATATATATATATATATCTATATATATATATATATATTCTCTATCTCTCTCTCTCTCTATCT
>VUQI01062845.1:9493-21047 GCA_015106735.1 Paratilapia polleni | reverse complement strand
CATCCCAACAGTGAAGCATGGTGGTGGCAGCATCATGTTGTGGGGGTGTTTTTCAGCAGCAGGGACTGGGAGACTGGTCAGTGTTGAGGAAAAGCTGAATGGAGCAAAGTACAGAGATATCCTCAATGAAAACCTGTTCCACAGTGCTCAGGACCTCAGACTGAGCAGAAGGTTCACCTTCCAACATGACAATGACACTAAGCACACAGCAAAGACAACACAGGAGTGGCTTAGGGACAACTCTGTGGATATCCTAGAGTGGTCCAGCCAGAGCCCTGACTTGAACCCTATTGAACATCACTGGAGAGACCTGAAAATGGCTGTCCACCGACAGTCCCCATCCAACCCGGTGTGCAAAGCTTGTTGCATCATACCCAAAAAGACTCAAGGCTGTAATTGCTGCCAAAGGTGTGTCAACTAAGTACTACGTAAATGGTCTGAATACTTATGTAAAATTTTTTTTTATTTTTAATAAATTTACAAAAAACAAATCCTAAAATTCTGTTTTCAGTTTGTCATTATGGGTTACTGAATGTAGATTAATGAGAAAAAAGTTAATGTAAATGATTGTAGCATCAGGCTGCAGCATAACAAAACTGAAATAAGTGAAGGGAGTCTGAATGTTTTCTGAACCCACTGTATGAGTCTGGACAGACATGGATGTAAACTTCAACTTTACTGGTGGCAGAGGCACCAACTGCAAGGCGTTTATTCTAGTTTATATTAAGCTAAATAACAAACACAACAATGGTTATGTTTTTATCTACTACCTTTTCAGCTGACAGGTGTTGCTAGGTACAGTAATGGCACCAAAGCAGAGAAAGACATTGACTTACGAGTCAAGGTTGTGGATAAGAATGACAATGCTCCAGTGTTTCGGGAATTCAAGCCTGCTGAAGTGGATGAGCTCAGTCTTAAAGGTCAGTGGTACAGATCCCATCCTAATATGTAATGGCAATGTAATACTAAATGATTTCATTATAAATCAAACAAAAGATTTAGATTTTGTAATTGCAGGGTGATCAAATTGGTAACCTCTTTCCAATGAGCTGCTAAAGGTCACAGACAGCCTACATTCTGCACTTCACAGTGTTAAAATGTAAAGAGTAATGAAGGAGGTGTTACTGGGGTATTTGGTGCAAATAAGTGCTACTACTAAATTTGAAAGTACATCTAACTTTAATATAAAGCCTTTGAAATCTTTCCAGAGCTTTATTTATTAATTTATTTGTTTGTTGCATAAACCTGTAAAAAAAGAACTGTCTGTAAACATTTGTCCAGTATGTAAATAGCATTTTAATGTGCTTAGAGTACACAACAGGTAGCAGCTCTGGTGGACAAGTTTACATCATTGTTACATCACAGGGCGAGACATTGAACAATGTTAATACAAATGTCAAACTGTCTGTCTGTTCTTCTGATCTAGAGTGTCAGTCAGGGTGAAATGAAGTCTTACAATTGTTTAATTTCCTGCCATTTTACAGATACTTTCATTGTGACAGTCAGTGCATCTGATGCTGATGAACCAGGGAATGACAATTCTAAGATTGTTTATACCATAATAAATCAGAATCCACCGGATAACATGTTCTACATAAACAGAACAGATGG
Source organism: Paratilapia polleni (assembly GCA_015106735.1). Classification (NCBI taxonomy): domain Eukaryota; kingdom Metazoa; phylum Chordata; class Actinopteri; order Cichliformes; family Cichlidae; genus Paratilapia; species Paratilapia polleni. The sequence goes on along the minus strand of VUQI01062845.1, from coordinate 19,436 downwards.
GTCCATCTTCGTTAGAAAGCCTTTGTTGGACAGAGAGGTATGAATATACCAACAGTGGTCAGTTGAGACTGTATGTTTGACTTTGTGATTCAGCAGATTTTTTTTAATAACATGGGATAGCATTACGGTGCGGAAAATCTGCTAGTGTAATGCACTTCATTACTCCAGTCATATTCAGTCAAGAAGGTTTGCAGGATCTTGGTAGTAAAATAGTTACAGCACATTCAGTTCAATTCAGTTTTACTTATGTAGCAGTAAATGGTAACATATGTAATCTTATGGAAACTTTACATAGTGAGAAATCCAACAGCTCTTGGCAGTGGAGAAGAAAATCTCAATCTTCCCTCAGTCTCTGTGTCCTAAGAATGGGCCTTTAGAGCCATTCTTAAGGAATGGGCCTTTTGGGTTAACCCAAAGCAAGTATCCAAACACAGATATTCTAGATACAGTAAAGGCAGTGGGTCTGTGTTACCCTGTTTAAAATAAATGGGTCTGAGCCTTTGGCATACCTACAGTAGAAATAGAAACAGAAAATCTAAATATTTCTGGCCATTTGATAAACAAAATTGCCTATTGTGTTTGAGTTAATGAAACTGTAATTATTTAAACTGTTTTAGAAAACTAATTAGATCATAATGCTGATGATTTTCCTTTGGCTTTGGCCTGAATTCTGTGGGGGCTGTCAACAACATCCTCTTTGCTGGCAAAACCCTGCTTATTATTACTGTTTTTGTCTGCTGCTTGATAATATACCATCCTATTAGATCCTTTTACAAATTTGACTGAAACAGCTTGACAACATCTCAAGTCTCTGCTCTAACTCTAACTTTCTACAGTCCACACATTTGTTCTGTAACTGTTATAATTTCTTCTAATTTCAGAATTGTGATCAGTACATTCTGACAATAAGAGGTCAAGACCTAAATGGCAATCCAGAAGGAAACACTGCCACTACCACTGTTACCATAAATGTCCGTGATGTGAATGACAATCTTCCCACTCTGGAAAAAGAGCAGGTACTTCTCTTCCTTACATTCTTCTATATTAACATATTAAACTGTGTATTTGTGCAAGTAGAAAATATTTCTACAGGTGTCTTCAGATGGTTTCAGTGCTCACAGCCCAAATCACAGAATAAGTTTAAAGATGTGAAAAATTAACAAATGCTTCACTGTAAAAACTCTACCCTACTTTTATCTGATGTGTTTCACTTGCAGTATGAAGGAAGCATTGAGGAGAACACACAAGGTGTGGAGGTGATGAGAATCAAAGCAGAGGACCTGGATCTGAAGGGCACAGACAACTGGGAAGCTGTGTTTGATATTGTCAAAGGCAATGAGGCTGGGTATTTCAGCATTAAAACAGACCCGGACACCAATGAGGGCATCTTAATGCTCGACAAGGTGGAGCATTTTGAATTTGGAAGAAATCATGTGCTGTTACTCAGTTTTTTGTGGGATAAATTTGGTAAATACAAAGTAAAACATAAGGACTTGAAGAAAGCACCTTTCCCATGATGTAGGGCTTAGGTATAGACATGACTAGAAAGTAGAGGTAGTTTCTCAAAAATGTATATGCATTTAAACACAGTACCATTTAACTCTTTCATTCATATTACAAGTGTTATGCCAAATTAAACACACCTAGTGCCACATCCTCCTCTTTTGAACGAAGTAAAGAACAGAGTCTTCACCAGTACATGATGACCATTGCTCCATATTTAATGCTATTCACAAGACTTACATACAGTGCTGTGAAAAAGTATTTGTCCCCCTCCTGATTTTTTATTTTTTGCATATTTTTCACATTTACATGTCTCAGATCATCAAATAAATGTTAATATTAGACAAAGATAACCCAAGTAAATACAAAATGTAGTTTTTAAATGATGATTTCATGTATTAAGGGAAAAAATGCTATCCAAACCTGACTTGCTTCCCCTTGCATCTGGCATAAAGCTAACACAGAATTTCATAAAAAGAGCATCATACCAACAGTCAAATGTGGTGGTGGTAGTGTGATGGTCTGGGGCGGCTTTGCTGCTTCAGGACCTGGACGACTTGCTGTAATTGATGGAACCATGAATTCTGCTCTCTACCAGAAAATCCTGAAGGAGAATGTGTGGTCATCAGTTTGTTCCCTGAAGCTCAAGAGCACTTGGGATATGCAGCAGGACAATGACCCAAAACACACCAGCAAGTCCACCTCTGAATGGCTTAAGAAAATAAAATGAAGGTTGTGGAGTGGTCTAGTCAAAGCCTGGACCTAAATCTGACTGAGATGCTTTGGCATGACCTTAAACAGACCGTTCATGCTCAAAAATCCTCCAGTGTGTTTGAATTAAAACAATTCTGCAAAGAAGTGTGGGCCAAAATTCCTCCACAGTGATGTAAAAGACTCATTGGCAGTTATCACAAGTGGTTGATTGCGGTTCTTGCTGCCAAGGGTGGCAAAACCAGTTATTAGGTTTAGGGGGCAATTACTTTTCCCCTTAATAAATGAATTCATCATTTAAAACGGCATTTTGTGTTTTACTACTATCTTTGCCTAATTTTAAAATTTGTTTGATTATCTGAAAAATTTTAGTGTGACAAATATGCAAAAAATAAGAAATCAGGAAGGGGAGAAATACTTTTTCACACCACTGTGTGTGAAGATTTGTTTTATTTTGTTTGAATGAACCTGTGACCATTTGACTGAAGTAAACAAAGAAGGCTACATGAAACCCTTTATTGGTAAAAGAAAAAAAAACTGCCAAAAACCAGTCTCTGTACCAGGACCATGCTACCATTGAAAGTTGAGTGTGTCACAGTCTGTGGAGAGGATTGTAATGCTGTGATTGAACCCTTGTTGTGCTTCATTTCTGCTCTTTATTCTATTCAGGCTTTTGTTTTAGAATGTCTAGAAGGAAGAAACATTTTGCTTTGAGTTTTGCAAATCTGAATCTGGCTAGTAGATGGGGACACAGACTTAATGCATTCCAAAATTCTGAGTGTCTCTTATCCATAAAGCTCAGGGTTACTAATTTTTGCCTTACTTATGTTAAGCCATTATTGATTGGGTGGCTTATTCAACTTGCTTCAAGTCCCTGTTGTGCTATTACCTGAGCCCTTTTACAGCTTTGAATGCACTTACCATCTGCATTCAAAACACTTGACTGGCAGACAAAACCATTAGGGAACCCCACTGTATGTTGATTTACTGGCCATTACTATATGACTACTGCCCATTACTTTAACAAATTTTGTCAGTACACCCATAACATGTAACAGTTATTTTGCAATCTAGTTTATCATCTAAATATCCACAATACTTTTTGTTTTATGCATATAATAAATATAAATGTATCAACAATAGCAATATTATATGCATCTAATTATAGATGCATATAAAACGCAATCTTTCATATACATTGTCCATCATTTTAATCATTTTTTGAGCTGAAACATATGTTCTTTGTATCTACCATTTCACAGCCTGTGGATTATGAGGATGTAAAGAATGTTGAACTAGGGCTAGCTGTAAAGAACAAGGCCCCTCCATTTGATGGATCTGGTGGTGGCGCCATCGGAGCAAGTGGTGCCATCGGAGCAAGTGGTGCCACCGGAGCAAGTGGTGCCACCGGAGCAAGTGGTGCTGCCACACGACCTGGTTCTGGTGGAAAATTTAAAACCTATCCTATCAAAATCAATGTGAAGAACCAGCCTGAGGGGCCACGTTTTGATCCCAAAGTCAAAGCTATTCCCATCTCTGAGGGGGGAACCTCCTTCAGCATTAAAGATGTTATTGCCAGCTACCCTGCAATAGATGGAGACACTGGAAAACCAGCTGAGCGTGTCAAGTCAGTGCATACTCATGCACATGAAAAACCTACACAAATAATAACTACAATGTCAGCTTCCCTTTCTATGCACAATAATAACTGGTCTGTTTCTGCTGCAGGTATGCCAAAGGCTTAGACCCTGACAACTGGCTAACTATTGACCCAGAAACAGCTGAGATCAAACTGAACAAGATACCTGACAGAGAATCTCCATACCTGGTCAATGGGACATATTTCGCCAAAGTACTCTGCATTTCAGAAGGTACAACATGAATGCCCCTGAACACTCTGAAGAAATATCAAACAAATCAAAGGAAAATGCTGAATTACATGTTTTTTTATTTCTGTTTTTGCATCACAGACATGCCTGGTAAAACAGCCACTGGTACCATAGCCATCCAAGTGGAAGATTTTAATGACCACTGCCCCATTGTGACCAGTAACATCCAGACTGTATGCACCACAGAGAATGCCATTATTGTGAATGCTAATGATGAGGATGCATATCCTAATGGACCTCCTTTTGAGTTTGCGATCATCCCAGAAAACACTAAGGGAAAATGGCAAGTGGAGCATCTCAATGGTGAGGAGATGACTTCCAATCAGTTAAAAGATATAGTAGTTAAATATAAAAATAATACACAATACAAATACATAAAAACAAGTTTTTTTTTTACAAACTTGTTGAACTCCAGTGGACTACCAGAAAGTTCACAACCTTTTATTTTGAGACAGGAATGTGGATGTCAGTCTGTAACACCCTTATTTTAAGAGTAATGCATATAAATTCTGAACTTATTTCACGTTTTTCTGGTTTCTGACAGACACTGCAGCTATCTTGCGGGCTCAGGAGGACATGTGGCCTGGTATCTACAAGGTGGAATTCTTGGTGAAGGATCAGCAGGGACTTGCCTGTCCAGAACCACAGAGAGTGACGGTCCTAGTTTGCACCTGTGAGGGCGGAGTCATGTGTGCAAAACAAGCTGCCTATGGTCAAACTAGCAAAGAAGCAGGGTTAGGAACTGCAGCCATTGGGCTACTACTACTAGGCCTACTACTGCTGCTACGTAAGTGTTACATGAAGATTTTTATTCTAGAATTTTGATAAGGCAAGAGAAAAAAAGGGACACAGAGTATTATTATATTTTAAAATTACTTCAAACAGTCTCTTACCAACTGAGCTTAAGGCTGTTCAGTTTCTTTTTCTCTTACTGCCTGGGTTTTTTTGTGAGGTGAAAAAAAAAACTCAGGCTAGGAGTTAATACCTTTGCTCTTAAGACAATCTTAGACAATAATATATCAGTACAGGAGCTCAGAGATTCCCACATTATATAGAGGGAGATGCTGCAACAGCTTGAAAGGTTGAGACTTTCTGGAGAAAATTTTCTTTGCTTCCTGTTTTGACTTCTTCTACTCCCATACTAGCAATTGATGAAGAGGTTTTTCTGAGTGGCGACACTTATCATTCAGTACAGGATTGCAGTGAGTCTGGTACGCCCTCAAGCACTAGTATAAATGGTGACATGACTCTGGTGATGTCACAGTTGACACGCGACGCTAGTTTAGGCTAAAGACAAAACAAGAGAATTTTTTAAAACAAAGACAAAAGGTTGTGGACAGTGTACTGTAATGTATTTTCAAATGTGACATCATACATAATACAAATTTGAAATCACTGATAGACTACTAAATACTGTATATAACCCTGCTTTGCTTTCCTTCTAAATTCTTACTTGGAAGAACCATAGTGAGACCAGAGCCATACCAAAACTTAACTATCTCTAACTATATAATATGTGTGTGTATATTGCAAATATTGCTTTCAGATGCCAAAACATACAATAACTGCTGCTTGATGATAAACTACCCACATTACTGATACATCATAAAACCAAACCAAGATTTCAGTTACTAATCTTACACTCACTACCATTAATTACTTAATCAGATCAGCTCTGTGTAAGAACTAAAATGCCCCAAAGCTTAAATGAATCACTAGTAATTACATCAATTTTGGGGATCATACAATCTGTGAAAAACTGTTGCCCCTTCTTTTGAGGATCAGTGCAGTCCTCACACCATATTACCTTTAACTTAAAGGTATTTTAACTTAAACTAAAACCTGTTGTGTTGATTTTACAGTTATTCCTCTGTTAGTGCTCGTCTGCCAATGTGGAGACCCTACAGGTTTCCCAGATGTCTTTACTCAGATGCCTTTCGACACCAAGTCACACCTCATTAACTACCACACTGAAGGGCAGGGAGACAACACGGTGAGACTACATTAAGTGTTGAGAGCAGGCATTTTGGCATACATGATTATGTCTGCATGAAAGCTGTATCAAAGTGATTTTTGATCATTAGAAAAAAGTGTACTCTGTTCTAACATTTATATCACCTTAATAGGAGGTGCCACTACTGAATGCACCAACAGTAGTGGATGGGTATTTGCCCCACGCAAATATTGGCACGGTTAAAAATCCTGTCACAATGGCACCAATGGGAAGTTTGGATTTCCAGCCATCTGTCACTACCATTAATGGGATGACCTGGGGCACCTGTCAAAATGGTTATTCAAGTGGCTACAGACAAGATTTCCACTCTGAGTTTGAGAGCAGAGACTCAAGGGGAGGTGGAGATATTTATCATGGTATAGCTCTGCCATACGAGTTCCTGGTACAGTATTACTCTGAGGTGAGAAATGTACTGACCAGTGGCAAAGGCTCAACAGCCAATTAAAAGCAATGTTTTAACACTATGAGATAAAATTTCAAATTTTTTTCAGTTTGGGTCTTATGCAACTTTTATTGGTGGTGCATTAATAAAACCTGTCTTTGGTTATGATTTCTATTTTTTTTTTAAACAGAAGGTGACCATTGGAAACGACAACCTTGGGGTCAAGGACAGTTTGTTAGTGTATGACTGTGAGGGCAAGGGTTCTGCTGCTGGCTCGGTGGGCTGCTGCAGCCTTTTGGAGTCTGACAGTGACCTTCAATTTCTTGATGACCTCGGACCAAAGTTCAAGACTCTCGCAGAGGTGTGTGGATCCCAGACATTTCTTTATGATGACAAACAAGTGGCACCTCCTTTGTCTGGTGCCCCTATCAACACTCGGACCACAATATCAAGTTTGGTGAATGCACAAAAGCTGTCCCCTCCACCCAAACAGGTGCCAACCATCAACCAAGTGGAGCAGAGTGTGGTCAGGGAAACAAGTGAGCATTCTGAAATTGTAAAAGAAAGCACAGCCATGGTGAGGGAAGGGATGAACACAATGAAAACAGGGTTGGCAAATCAAGGCCAGATGCTCCTAGTACAGCAGCAGCAGCAGCAGCCTGTCTACTACACCACCACTCCGATGTTGCAGCCAGTGCAGTATGTAGTCCAACCACAGGTCCAGAACACTGTGCTGCTGGCTGAGGCACCAACCACCAACCTTCAAGGCATGGTACTGGTTAACAACACACAGTCTGGGCCTTCCCAAGGAGTATTTGTTCAAGGACAGACACTAATGTCCAGTGGACAAGCCCAGGGCCCCAGCATGGTGCTGATGGAGAACAATGATGCTCAGGGTTGTAGTGCCAACCTGATCCAAGCTGGAAACTTGTCTGGCTCCCAGACCGTGATGGTTGCCAGTGGCAAGGTCCCTTCAAGGTCAATGAAAGTGCTAAAGGGGAGCCAGATCTGCCTTGTTGAGGGAGGCACTCTACATCCAGGAGGGCTTTCAGTATCTAAGAGAGTCCTGACGGTCAGAGAGCCAACCATCAGTGGAGAGCAGCTGGTTCAAGAGGCAGGAGGTCTGTCAAAGAAGAGTGAGGTCTCTGGCTCTGAAAGAATCCTCTACAGCAAGAGTACCCGATCCACTGGCTCCAAGAGCAGTAAATTAGGGTCCTCTACTACCACAGTGAGCACAAGCCCCACCTACCACAAAGTACAGGAGAAATTCACTGAATTGTGATGTGGGAAAAGACATTTTTAATGGAGTGCAAACTTTTGGCAAAGCTATGTCCCAGGTGTTTTGTTTTTTGTTTTTTTCCTTTGCATGTGTGGTTACCGGTGGAAGGTGTGCTGCTTAATTTTCTTGCATGTTACATATAAATATATGCATTAAAACAACCTCTGTTAGTAAACTTGTTTGAATAGCAGCAGCAACCAAGGCAACAACTTGCCTTTCCAATTTTTGCAAACTGCAAAACTGCAACAAGTTTAAGTATTGTTAAAGAATGAGTTCATAGTTTTCACATATGCTCAGTATTTTATTTACGGATTGCCGTAACATTATTTCACACTATTTAATTTACTTCAATTTTATGTATCAAATCATTTTACACAATTATTGATAGAAACACAACAATTGAAAGATGGTGGCAAAAGTAGGGAGAAAAAAACTCCCAGCACTGTACAGAATGTAGGTGATCATCTGACTTTTCATGTACCACCATCATCAGGTTAAGATTTCAATTTGTCCTACCACTCAGTCTATCTGACTGGCCATCACAGCAGCTGCCATCTGGTTACAGTAGAATTAATATGGTTTTCATAGTGAAAATAAACCAGTGTCTGCTGATCATGCTGGCCTTTACTTTACTAAAATTCATTCTTGGATCAATTTTTATTGTTTATGATCCAGAAAAATTGTGAGGTATAGTGCATGAAATTCAGCTTCTGAGGTGAGGCATGCAAGAAAGTTTTATATATGTATATGAAAGTTATAAAAGTTAGTAACTGTGTCAAAACTGATGATCCACTTGATCTGTAGTAAAAATCCACTCCTACTGAAAGCAGAGCAGCATGATTTACAAATGAGAAAAGTATATTAGAAAAACATGAATAGGTTAAACACATAATACAGGCTCAAAGCAACACTGCTGCTGCAGTGGTGTGTCTGTGTGTGATTGGAAGAAAGCTGTACGTTATGTAGTTAAGAACCTGATATTAAAAAAAATGCTTTATGAATGTGTGTTGTACTGGAAAAGTGCTATATTAATAGAGTTTGTCTAAAGCCAATCTGGCCAAAGTACAGACAGTGCAAGTTAAAAATTGTCAGTATGACAGCTCTATCACTGTTACAGGAAGATCGCACTATAATTACAGTTGGGTATTCTATTAAATAAACATGATACTTAAATGGAATTTTAGCTAGATTCATTGAGTTGCAACCCTGGCAAAAAAAACAAACCAAAAAAACCCCCAAATATACAGGCATACTTCAAAATGTAAGAAGGCCTACTTGCAAATTTTAAGTTGTATAAGGTGAACAATCACTACAATCAGTACATTTCAGGATTATATTGCTTTATTAATGCTTATAAAATAATAATATTGTTTGCAGCCAGATAGAAAAAAATGAATGAATAAAGTTTCTCTAAAGAATCTATATTTCTTGATGCTCATCAGTGAAAGACAAAAACTAACTACTACAGAAAAAATATTGAACCTCTTATTACCTGTGCAACAAATTCCATGGGATCTTGGTAATGCCGTTTTCCAGAGAATCGATTTGGTCAGTAGGTGGCGGTTTTGTGTATGTTTCTCTTATCAAACATAAAGCGCTTCAGTTAGGTTTGCAGCATAAGTTACCATGGCGATTAAAGACACCTTTGTAACACTTGAAAACACAGGATTAATCCTGAAGTTACCTAATTAAGCCCCAAATCCTGCTTTTAGTGCAGGCCTCTGGATTGTTTAAATGTTTCACAGTACAGACAGTTGATGAACACATTGGAATGAAATAATGTTAAGGTAAATCCTTATGACTATGGTTGTAAAACTTTATAATAGTTTAACCAGTTTGTTTTCTTCCCAATATCGAAACTGTATTGTGTGTGTGTGTGTGTGTGTGTGTGCCAGCTTAAAGATAGTTAGCTCTTTGCTGACACTTTACAACTAAAATGTCCAAAATGATCCTTCTGCGGTATAGGGGAATTCATATATTGCTATTCTTTCAACCAACTTCAACTGTATCCACTGGGTGCACAGGTAGCTTTTGCTATGCAAATTGGGTGGACTGTGATTTCACCAGTTTATGCTAGACAGGGAGTAAAGTTACATAAGGGGGTTAAGTAAATTGAGCAGTTAAACAGTTTTCAGCACATAAAATGTCTCATTTATGTTTGTGAT
>VUQI01062844.1:0-10397 GCA_015106735.1 Paratilapia polleni | reverse complement strand
GACATCAGGTGTGAGGTAGACACATAGAGATGAGATACAGGATGCCCCTTAAGAGATTTCATATTTTGCATTTTATAGTAACTTTAGATTTACATGTGTATATACGTATTTTATGTGCTCTAAACTTGTGTATTTTTTTCTGTTTCTGACTTGTGTAGTCTAACGTAGTATTTTGGTTTTCTTAGTTTCAGCAGTTATGTAAATTTTCAAATCCTTCACATTGAACTTTTTTATTGTCTGAACACTTTACATTAGGCCTATTTTTTTGTAGTACTAGTAGTAGTAGTAGTACTCCTTTCAGAGTCAGGTTTTGATAAAAGTATAAAACCATTTGGTGTCTAAGTCTTAAAACGGTGGTGAAAGGCTTTTATTCACTGGTCACAGAGTTGAAGTGATTGACTGACTTTGCGTGTTTTGACACGTATGAAAAAGGTTTTGATTGTTTTGGTGTCTTTTGCACAGGTGAGTCTGTGTTATGAGAAATGCATTAACTGTTTTGAGAACTGCACTAAGAGTGGTGAGAATGACATTTCTGATGTGAGAACAGCATCAAAGCGATTGAGAAAAACTGTAAGCAGGATTTGGGCTTATCGAGATAAGCTCAGGTTTAATTCTGGGTTCTCAGTATTACGAAGGTGGTTCACTTTTTACCGGGGTACACTGCTGTGGTAACTTGTGCTGTAGACCTAACCTGGGTTATAACAAGTGGTGTGTAGATCACATGTGGTCCACTCGTCCTGACACATCTGACCTGGCCCTTATGAGGTGGATCTGGGGTTAAGCTGCAGCAGCCAGACTGACCCTAAGTCAGCATCATGAGTTAAGGCCAAATGTGCTCCGTAGAAAACTGCAGATATGGGCCACATTGGGGTCAAACATTTATTTCTAACTAAAAATACTGCAGAGCTCAGTATTAGGAATAGTAAAGTAATATTTTTTTAGACTCATTTGTGCTTATGGATTTTGGCAGTAAAGCATGCTCTAAGTAATTAAAGAGTGGCATGAACACTACTGAATAAGTTTCTCCTTCATCTACTTGCAGCTAAATTAATGATTCTAGCAGAGTGACACTATGGCAACTGCAGCATCTGGTGAGTTCAGTCAGATTTTATTATTAATATGAATAAAAGACTGTCTTCTCACACTGCTTAGTATTTAGCATCAACAATCATCAGTTGATGATAATTGTTTGTTATATTTTAACATTTCAACATTTTTCTGAGGAAACTGTTGTAATTTTCCCTCTGTTTGTGTCAAAGAAAATCACTTGGCCTCAGGCAGGCGCTAAAGAACGTAGTTTTGATGTGACTTTGGGATGTTCTTCTTTCTTTAAATCTAGTTTGTCCTTTAATTACAGTGACTAATTTACAACAGCATCAATATTTAGTCTTTCTGATGGCTCTTTGTTTTTTTATCCATCTGCCCTTCTGCTCTCTTCCTGTTACTTAGTACGTCTTCACTGATATACATGGCCTGGACAAAATAATATAAACACATCAGCAGGAGAAAACTGTGAAATCAACAGCTCTCTGAAATAGTAAAGTGGTAAAGTGAAGATTACATGTGACTTAGCAAATCAGTGTTATGTAAAAATCTGTCTTTATCATCACAGATCATCAGACTCCCCAGAATTGCAGCAGCAGCTTTGATTTCCTGCCACCACAAAGTGAGTCAAACTAAACTGTGTTAACCTGCAGTTTAAGAATATCTGAGGTTACAATATTTTGTAGGTACAATGTATAAGGAAATTTTTAAAGAGTACCGAAACAAAAAATGAGGTAATATAAGTCTGTTTGTTTGCTCTTTGTAAATCTTTGTTTTTCGCAGTGTCTGAGCTGAGGGTTGTTCTGCTGGGGAACAGCTGGACTGAGAAGAATTCAGTGGGGAACTTCATAGTGGGAGAGGCTGTGTTCAATGAGAGACCAAAATGCTGTCTGAAAATCAGTAGACCACTAGAAAAAAAAGACATAGTCCTCATTAATACCCAATATCTGCTTCCATTTAAATCCACTCAACACAAAATAACTAAGTTTATAAAAGAATGTGACATACTCTGTGCTCCTGGACCTCATGTGTTCCTGCTGCTTCTACAGCCTCAAAATTTTACTGAGGAACACAAACAGAGATTCTGTAGAGTCCTTGAAAACTACAGTGATCGATCTTTTGATCATTCACTGATACTGATATTAACACCCAAAACGGAGAGCTCAGGTTTGATGGAACCTTTGGATTTCATGAAAAACCCACAATTAAAAGACATGATCATAAAATGTAGATACAGATACCTGAAGATGAGCAACATTGAACGTCCAGAGCTGATGACTCGCTTGGGTCAAATTGTAAAGGAGAACAATGGAGAGCATGTGAGCTATGAAGCATTTGAGAAAGCCTCAGAGAACGTAACACCAACTTTACCAGGTGAAGCTGCTGGTAAGTGAAGAAACTGTTCTGCCAAGGAAAGTCAAACTTACACCAGTATACATACAACAATAATTTACATTATCATCATATTTTCATAGGACTGCATGTGGTTAAAGAAATCACTCCTCAACTATGTGGAAAAAAGCCTTCGTCTGACAGTAAGTCAAACAGAGCAAATCATGTATTTACAGACAGATCTTTGCTGAGTTCTTATCTCCATGATTTACTGATACAGCACAACAATTCTTTACCACTAAAGAAAGAAACAAAAAACTTAAAAAATATTTCATCTGTTTGCATTTAAAAATTTTATGCAATTATTGCTTAATAATACCTTAACTTTCAATTTAAATATTCAATATGTGCAAATACCGACTTGGCCCATGGCAGCTAGCCTTCAGGCCTCCATGACCCTGAATTGCATAAGCAGAAGAAAATAAATGGATGGATGGACATACTTGTAATATTGTGTCCTTTTTATTTCAATCACAGTGTCTCCATTCAGGATTGTGCTTTTGGGCAAAAGTGAGGACAAAAAGAGAAAACTTGGTAACTTGATCACTGAATATGGAGGTTTTCACCAAAAACAATCAAGAACCAAGCACACCGTGGCCTCCTGTGGAGAATGGAAAGGAAAACAATTAACAGTAGTGAAAACTCCAGACATGTTCAGTCTGTCTGAGGAGAACATGAGAAGAGAAGTGAAGACTTGTGTGAGTCTCTGTCCTCCTGGACCAAATGTTCTGCTGCTGTTAGTGAAGCCTTCTGATTTCAGTGAGGAGAACAGAAAAACTCTGAAGTCCATCCTGAGTTTGTTTGGTGAAGATTCCTATAAACACTCAGTGGTCATCATAACACATGAAAGTGAAATGAGTTTCTCTGTGAATGAACTCCTTAGAGAATGTGGAGGAAGACACTACAACATGTTTAAGGAAGACACCAGACTGTTGATGGAGACAATAGAAAAAATTGTGCAAGAACACAAATTCACAGAAGAGAACACAAGAGCAAAGTATAAACACATCAAGCCAGTTTTACACCTGGTTCTGTGTGGGAGGAAAGGAGCAGGGAAGACCTCAGCTGTCAATGCTATTCTGGGACAAAGAAAGTTTGTTCCACCTGCCGACTCGTCAGAGTGTGTTAAAAATCAGGGAGAGGTGTGTGGACGTTGGGTTTCCCTGGTGGAGCTGCCTGCCTTGTATGGAAAACCTCAGGAGGCAGTGATGAAGGAATCACTCAGGTGTATCTCCCTCTGTGATCCTGAGGGTGTCCATGCCTTCATCCTGGTCCTACCTTTGGATCCCCTCACTGATGAAGACAAGGGAGAGTTAGAGACCATCCAGAACACATTCAGCTCTCGAGTCAATGACTTCACCATGATTCTGTTCACTGTGGAGTCAGATCCTACAGCTCCAGCTGTTGTTAACTTTCTAAAGAGAAATAAAGATATCCAGGAGCTCTGTGAGAGCTGTGGAGGAAGATCTGTTGTTCTCAACATCAAAGATAGACAAGAGGTCTCCAAGATGTTCAGCAGTTTAGAAAAAAATACTCTGAAATCTAAAGAAGGCAAATTCTGCTGCTACACAACTGAAACATTTGCAATTGCACAAATAGAGAAGATCATAGAAAAAGAGAAATGCATTGCTGAACTACAGGCTGAACTTAAGGACCTGAAAACAAAAAGTACAGTCAGCTGTAAGTAATGCAAACCTTTTTTAATTAAAAATGTCATTGTGTTGATGTCGTAAACATTTACCTTTTAAATTATACAGTTCAAACTGTCAGTATTCAAGGTAACTCATTCCAACTCCTTTTACAGACGATGAAGAGAAGCAGAACTCAGACCATCTCAGGATTGTGCTGATAGGAAAGACTGGCTGTGGAAAGAGCACTTCAGGAAACACCATTCTAGGAAGAAAAGAGTTTAACGCTGAAGCAAGTTCAACATCAGTCACCAAATGCTGTCAGAAAGCACAGAGTGAGGTGGACGGTCGTCCTGTTGTTGTGGTCGACACTCCTGGTCTGTTTGATAGCAGTTTGACCCATGAAGAGGTTAATGAGGAGATGACTGAATGCATAAATCTTCTGGCTCCAGGACCACATGTCTTCCTGTTGGTGTTACAGATTGGCAGATTCACACCAGAGGAGAAGGAGACTTTAAAACTCATCAAGAAAGTCTTTGGGAAAAATTCTGAAAAGTTCACCATTGTTCTTTTCACGAGAGGAGATGCACTGGAACATGAGGGGAAGACCACTGATGGTTACCTTAAAAATTGTGAAGATTCCTTGAAGAAGCTGATCACTGACTGTGGAGGAAGATACCATGTGTTCAATAACTATGATAAACAAAATCGCAAACAAGTCAGTGAGCTGATAACAAAGATTGACACCATGCTGAAGGAAAATGGAGGAAGCTGCTTCACCAATGAGATGCTGCAAGAGGCTGAAGCAGCAATAAAGAAGGAAATGCAGAGGATTCTAAAAGAGAAGGAAGAAGAGATGAAGAGACAGAGGGAGGAACTTGAAAGAACATACGAGGAGAAAATTCAGTCTATGAATAAAAGAATTGAAGAACAGAAAGCAGAAATTCAACAGGAAAGAAAACTGAGAGATGAACAACTCAAAGAATTACAGGACAACATCCGTATTCAGTCTGAAGAGAGGAAGAAAGAACAAGAAGTTAGAGAAGAAGAAGACAGGAAGAAAAGAGTAAAGGAAGAACTTCAACGACAGGAGTGGGAACAAAAAATGCAAGAACTGGGAGAAAAACTAAAATCAGAGTCAGAATCTAAGGAAACAATTTACAGAGAGCGTGAAGAGTACAGAGAAAAAATAAGAGAGCAACAAGAGACTTGGGAGAAGGACAGAAAAGATTTGGAGGAAAAACGAAAACAAGAAGATGAACAGAAAGAAGAGAAACTCAGGGAGCTCCAAGAAAATTACAGTCAGGAAAAAGAAAGATTTGAATGTGAAAGAGTGGAAAAAGAGGAAAGAATCAAAAGGGAACAGGAAGAGAAGCTGAAAGAGTTAGAGGAGAACTGTCAGAAACAAATTGAGAACATGCAGGAGAAGTTTAAAGAAGAGGCCAGAAAAAGAGCCGAAGAATTCAACGAATTCAGAGACAAAACAGAGAAGGACTTTGCAGCTCTGATTGAAAAACATATTGAAGAGGTGATGGATCTGAAGCAACAACACGAGAATGACATGCAGGAGAAGAAGGGGGAATATGACAGATTAAAGGATCTGTCAGCCCACAAAGAAAACAGTCTGAAGCAAGATATGGATGAACTGCAAAACAGACATAAAGGAGAAATGGCTGACTTAATAGTGGTACTTCTGACTCAAAAGAAAGAAAACAAGAAGAAGATAAGAAGACTGCAGGAGTCATACAGAACAGAGGTGGAAAGGCTAAAAAATGATTTCTCAAAGGAGAACAAAGAAGAAGAGAAGGAAGAAATCAGTAAACTAAAGAAAAAACAAAAAGAGGAAATGAAAAGCTTGAAGGAGAAAGCTGGGACCCAAAACAAAGAAGAACGAAAAGCAGAAAGAAACAGACTGTCCATCAAACATGAACGAGAAATGTCTGATTTGAAACAACAACTTTTAGAGCAACAGCAACAAAATGAGAAAAAAGAATTAGATCAATTAAAGAAACATCACGAGCAAAAAATGAAGGAATTCAAACAAAAGCTTCTGGAGGAAAATGAAACAAATGAGAGAGAGAAAATTGATGAACTGCAAAAGAAACATGAAGAAGAAATGAATGAAATGAAACATAAACTTGGGACCCAAGATGAAGACATTATCAGGGAAGAAGTGGATGAAATGCAGAAAAACCATGAAAAACAGATTAGTGAGTTGAAAGAGAAACTTTTGACTCCAGAGGACAAACAGTCCTGCTTCACCTCTTGAGCCCCGCTGGTTTTTCATGAAGAGACATTTCATCTACATACATTAATAATGTAACTATAATGTTTCCTGCTGTTCAATGTTTTGCTGTCACTTCTTGTCTCATTATTAGAAAACATGGAAGAATGTAATCCATAAATCTTTTACTTTTTTCTTCTCAGAGTCGTAACATCAGGTAACATCACTGTCACAGACATAACATGTCCAACTGTTACATCAGGCCCCAGAGGGGCAAGATAAGTTAGATAAGTCCACATGTGCCATATACATATTATCAGAAGTATGGCTTGATAAAATTTGAACAGATGGGTTACAAAATTAACCCCCACAGCTGTTATATGTTTTGTATCAGGCTGTAAACATGTTTATTTCTGCTGTAAAGTTGGACATTTTAACATGGGAGTCTATGGGGACTGCTTCAATTTTGGAACTGCAGGAAAAACGTGTTATGTACACTTATTGTTGTTGTTTTGGGTTTTTTTTTACACTAGATTTTATTTTGTAGTATTATACATATTTTAA
This sequence comes from Paratilapia polleni, assembly GCA_015106735.1. Taxonomy (NCBI): domain Eukaryota; kingdom Metazoa; phylum Chordata; class Actinopteri; order Cichliformes; family Cichlidae; genus Paratilapia; species Paratilapia polleni. The sequence continues at coordinate 3,545 of VUQI01062844.1, read as the reverse complement.
GTGTACATTTATTGATGTTGTACTTACAAAAAATGGGGCAAATTATTCAGATGTTGTGTTTGTGTTAGCTGATGAATATCAGCTGCTTGCTTCATTTAGCTGAGCTGCCACTGCTGACTTCAAAGGTCCAGTAATATTCATGTATTTCTACTCCATTGCCACTGTAACCCGACATTTCTTAGCCTGCTGGTGGTTTTAGTTTCATTTCTCCTGTAATATTTTCCATAGGAAGAAGTCGCCTTACATTTCATTTCTTATACTATTTTGACACGTTAATTTGAGTTATTGTTGTTTTTTGGAGAGTCAAACCTTTACTGTATTGAGCAGTACAACACAATGCAATATCATTTGTATTGTGGGAGTCACTGTGCCAGCAGGATCACTGTTCATGTTCAGGTGTCATGCTCCCAGGGTTTTTGTGCTTGGTGGTTTTGTTTATTATTAGAGTTTTTGGATTTTGTGATTATTTAGAGCTTTTCTGTTAGTTATTTTCATGCTTTTATTTTTTTTAGGAGTTTCTTGTATAAGTTTTCTAGCCTTCCCCAGTGTTTCCCTTAGTGTATATGTCTAACGTCTGTATTTGTTTGTGACTTCCTGTTTTATTTTGGTAGTCATTTATCTCCTGTGTCTTGCATTTATTTTTACTTCCCTTGTGTCATTGTCCTTATTGGTTTCACCTGTGTCTTGTTACCCTCCTGTGTCCAATTCCCCTAATTACCCCTGTGTATAAATAGTGCTATCTTCCCCTCAGTCTTTGTGGAAATAGGTCATGTTTTGGATTTCATGGTTTTCTTTTTAGAGTTTTGTAGCAGCCCAATTAAACGGCTCACCTGTTGTTAGATCCTGCCTGCTTCCAGAGTCTGCAGGAGGCAGGTGATGTTTTAGTTCCACAGTGTTCCCTAGTCTGATATCCTGTTTAATATTTACATCTGTATTAGTTCTTTTAGTTATTTACTGTTTTTGCTTTGCAAATTATTTTTTCATTTATTTAAATTCTCCTCACCAGGCAGTGCACTGTCTGAAGAGTAAAAGTAAATATTCAAAGATTTTTTGGGGGATGAAGAAATAGTTATATTGTTCATGGCTGGTTGCCTGTCTGTTTGACCTTGTTTTTATCAACTGGAGCTGACCAACACACAATTAGACTTCTCATTTCCCAATACCATAATGTTTTAGTGCTTCAGTGATCAGTGTTTTCTGCTGATTATTTTAAGGTAAAATCAGTAAAATAGTGTGGGTATTGGTCACAGGAGACATTTTCCCTCATCAAATACTATTTAATTGGTCACCTGTACTTATTAGGCAAACTTTTCAATGTAGGAATTGTTTGTAGTGGAGTATTTTTAAGTTGTATTGCTACCTTTACTTGAAAAAGAACCAACTGCCATCATGATCACAAATGATCATGATGGCATTAAGAAGAAATGTGAGGAAAAAACATGCATGACATTTCTGTAAGATGTAGAATTAGTTCTAACATATTAGGTAAAAACATTTAGATAATGATGGTAATGATTAATCTACGGTTACAATATGAAGAACTGCTTGACTTTACATGAATCTACACATTTTTCTGTAACTCATCGATTGTGAGGACGGTGATGTTATTTACAACTTCTTCAGTTTATTGGTAGGCCTGCGGTGCCTTTTCTGAACATGCAGCAACATGTAAATGTCTACATCTCATGACCAGTTTCATAGTTTATATTGTATATCATGTATGGATCTGTTGATTCAACAGCAGATCAAAAAGAAAAAGAACAGACTTGTAATTTGCTGCATGATCAATAAATCATAGCTCAAATGATTTTCCTAGTTCCCGACTTTCCTTCTAAGCTGTAGCTCCGAATGGTAAAGTCATACAAAGCCGGTGCCACCGAGCAGTTGGAGACTTTAAGGGCCAAGAGCAGCTCAGGGGCAGAGGTCATCAAACAAAGCAGAAACATGTCCCATGAGTGAGCTGACACTCAAGTCATGATAAGCTACACTTGTTTTAGGACATATTCAGCAAATATTAAATATTGTAAGCAGAACAAGGAGTCGATACAGTAGTAATATGGAAGGTGTTTTTTATCCACTGATTGTCCAACATTAAATTGCGTGCCACACCTTTACAGAAAAGTAGGCTGTGGTCATGAACGTTTGTTAATCCTGGCAAAACTCAGACTCTCACTCGTGTATAATTTTTGATCTTCATATCAGTATGATCAGATGGAGTCCACGTGGAGAAGACAGCAGAAAGAGGAAGACAGAAGGTAATATTTACTTTGTGTTCTATGAAAAGTACTTTTACTATTATCGTTTTAATAGTAAAAGCTAATTAAAAGGATTACTGCTTTTTAGGTGATCAGATACAGTGAGTTCAGAAACTATTCAGACCCCCTTCACCTTTTTCAGTTTTGTTGCAGCCTGATGCTACAATCATTTACATTCATTTTTTCCTCATTAATCTACACTCAGTACCCCATGATGACAAACTGAAAACACAATTTTAGGATTTATAAATAAATTTATTAAAAAGAAAATCCTGAAATATCACATTTACATAAGTATTCAGACCCTTTACTTTGTACTTGAAACACCTTCGGTGAACATGCACATCTTGTAGTCCATCTTCTGGACTTTGTAGTTTCAACAGCAGACATCCGGCGTGACGTTAAGGAGTCCAGTGTCAGTCCGCTCGGATTCTCTGCAAACCGCATTTCTCGTTTTCCATCGAGCTCAAGGAAAAGTGGTTAGGAAAGGAGATAGGAGGTCATTTTTGGACTATTTGAAGGTACCCACTGAGGTTCAGGGAGGGGTCTCCCATTCAAAGAGGCGTTTACCTGCTCTGAAGGTAAACAGCTTCTGCTCAGTCTGGTCGTTTGTTAAACACGCTGTCACTAACAATCTGACCTGTGATCATGTGGGAAACAAGCAGCCAGAAACTGGGATTTTATTGTTGCCATGGAGCCTGTTCAGAGGATTCAGTTTATTGACTGCGATAAAAAGCATGCAGGTGCTGCTCCGTCTCTACCTGCTGCCAAAGGGGCGGGGCTTCTTTTCATGCCAGCAGCACCCAGCGGTCACTGTATGAAGCTGCCCAAGAGAACATCACCCAGACCACGATGGTAAGAACCAAGAAGACAGCGCGCAAATCCACCAGCGGGATTCCGTCCAGTCCCAAGAAGAAGAGGCCGACCACCAGGAGACCTCGTGTCCGCTCCTCACGCGGAGGAGCAGGACGTCTCCAAGTGGGGAAGGAAGCTGGTGGATTTGATCTGCAGACCAGACTTCCAGGAGCTGCTTCGGGAGATCTGCCCTCTCTTCAACACACATGTCTGCGTGCACTGCTTCGCTGAGGACTGTCTGCAGGAGGCCAGTGACCACGACTTTTAGACCGTGTCTGAAACGTCCGGAGAACCCGATCATCCCAACCAGCTCCAAGTAAACCTGCTCAGACACACACAGGTCCTTTTCAGGACCAACACCTCCAACTAAGAGCTGCAGTCCAAAAATATTCCACTGCTTTCTCCTTAAATATCAGAGCACAAATAGCAGAGAGG
>VUQI01062843.1:16479-34153 GCA_015106735.1 Paratilapia polleni | reverse complement strand
CTTTAAATTTTATTTTTTTTTTTTTTTTGGTTTTTTTTTTTTTTTTTTTTTTTTTTTTTTTTTTACCAGTTCTGTTTTGTCTTTGACATTTTTACATTGAATTAGAATGGGGTAATCATTAGCTGGCCTTTTTTCATTGTATTTTTCTGATTTTAGCCGTGATGAATACGTGGTACATATACTAAATAAATATTGGAAAATTGCCATTAGTATAAAAAGTACAGATATATAGTTCAGTTCAGGGTCTACTCTATATGGTAAAATGTGGATGGAAACATTTCTGCAATGAAAACAACAAATCACAGTTGAGTCATGTCACACAGACCCCGCCCCTCCCTGTGTGATGTCACTGCTCATGCATCAGTCTCTTCTGGAGTTTTTCAGCACATTCCCCATCTCCACTGTCAGTTACTGAGCCATCATCATGCCTTGCTAAAGGGCACGTCAGCATCACTCACTCAAGCAATCGCTGTCTGGAAGTTCCCGGTTCTGATTGTGAGTCAACATCAGGTTGCACTCTGCTGTTGCAGTAGCCCGCACAGGCACATTCACTGATGCTTTTAATGGGCCGATAACGCGGGAATAACGGGAATCTGATCCTCACCTTGTCAGCACTTACTCATAGGATGATGCACTGCAGCAAATAACTTGCTGAGTGACCGCATCTGTTTCAGGCCACTTTCAAGACACGCCAGCATGTCATGTTTCAACGTTTTTGTCAAAAACTCCTTTAGTACCATCCTGGCATTAAAGTATGATTGGTGTACGCGTAAATTATTTGTAATAACTTTTTATCTTCTTTCTCTTTTTTCATTTTCACTAGAAAGTCTTAGTTATTTAAATATATATATTTTTTAAGGCATGGCTCCCTTACCACATGGTGTGATGGCCCCTCAGCAGTACAGTTGCGTACAAGATCACCACATGCACTAATAAAGAAAAAGAGAAATACAAAGCTATAGTGTCTTCTTAATCTTAAGCATAGTTTCAACAGAGTTTTAATTATACACACAGCTCTTACAAACCTCACAAGGACAACAAATAACAACAAACAACAAGTAACATCTGTTGCTGTATGTTCCAAATTTTGATTGAACACCTTATATTTCCCCCCTAAAATTTCCATCACATGCACAAAACAACTACTTTATGCTATGAGTCAAAACGCTTTACATTGTAATCCAGGTCATCACCAGTTATGCATCTGTGTGGTTTTTTCTGCTGTATTACATGCTACTTATCGCAGAGTCTTTAACCTAAAATATAAAGCACCTTGAGGTGACTGTTGTTGTGATTTGGCGCTATATAAATAAAATTGAACTGAATTGCGTTATCATAAACCAGAACCAGGGAAATGTTATGACTTAATACCGTTAGCTTCAAATGTCCAGCTGATATCCATCCACTTATGTTTGGCTAACTCTTTCATCTTTGAATGCGATCGGGGTTAACTGTGACTCAGTGCTCCATAGCTGGTGCAGCATACGTACCTTTCTCTTCATGCTGAAAGTGAGAAATGATCTTCCCGCTGTCTCTCTCTTTTTACACCTTCTCATTTCTGGACCAAGCAACAATTAAATGTCAATATCAACATCATACCAGTGCTAGGACATACAGTATACATTATTCTTTTCGCTTAGTGGCCCCTAGTGTCAGCCAACACCAAAGCCTAAAATATACGTGCGTGATTTGGAACATCAGCACTGAGCAAATTCCATAAAACCACAACAACTTAAAAAACTGATTCATAAATTTGATCTTATTGGCTGTAATGTTTTTTTTACTGTCACTCTGGATTTCAGCCTTTTCTTCCTTATTTGCCTTGATTTTAATTTCAGACTTTTTAATGACCCACGGAAACTTAAATATCACAAAGACCACATCTGTACATTGCACAACACAGTCAAATTATTTGTATTTTATTAAGTGTGAAGCTTTGACCCATCACTACTCAGTGCTTCACTGAAACTTCATAACTTTATTTTGACACTTCTGTATGTGAGTTTTGAGTAATTCTCTTTAAAGTTGACAGATTCTGCTCTATATTTTTTATTCTCCGACTCTACTAAAGTAGCTTTGCCTGATTCACAGTTTAAAATAATCCTTTATCTCATCCTGGGCTTTGGTGCAGCCCATCAGTTTATCAAACAAGCTGTTTTAGCTCCTCCCCCTTTAAGCCAACTTTCTTCTGATTGGCTGCCCCACACACACAGAAGGTTTCAACAGTTGCTGGATGGCTGAAATGACCATATTAGGTTATCCTTTCAGTATGAAATCATACAGAAAAAACAGTCTGAGTGTTTAGAGCAGTGTGCAGCCCAGGCTTTTGGCTCACAGGGATTACTTGTGCATACACTTACCTACCTTGCACCTTTGGCCATATTTAATATGAACATTAACCACTGGAACAGGAGACATGTGAAAGAAAGTCAGGAAAAGCTGAACAGGTCTGCTTTAAAGAAATATAAATGGAAACGTGAGTGTGGTTTAAAAAGGCTAAATACAATTTTGTGCAGAAAATAAATGTGAATTTGATGTGAATACTGCAATCTGCTACCATCATCGCTGCATCACACGCACACGCAGGGTGGATTGTTGTGGGAAAGCGGAAAATCAACATCTGTCAAGGAGTCAATGCTTATGCAAGACAACACACATCTAAACACACACAGAAAAATCAACCAAAGGGAAACACAGCACTTTATGCTCCAGGTCATCTGTGTACAACAACAAAGCAGACATGACATGGCCCTGTGCTTCTGTTGTAGTGATGACACCAGCATGCCCTGAAGCAAGGCACAACTGTGAGCTGAAACTCACACAAGCTCAATTTGTTAAACTTCATGCAATCAAGAAAAGAAGATGAAGGGAGAAAAAAATTTACTCTCATCTTGTTTCCTTATTGCACCTCACAAGAGAGATGAGATCGTTATGATAAAGACTTTTAAAGTACCTGACGGTCTGTTAAGGTGAGCCAGATGCTGTGCAGAGGAGAGTTTACAGTCATTTTTCTGATTCTTTGTGTATTCCTCTCTCACCCGCAGTGTGCGTGGCCAGGTTTCAGTGCTGTGACATCGACACCACCGCAGGTCTCGGCCAGATGTGGTGGAGGATGAGGAAGACCTGTTACCAGATCGTAGAGCACAGCTGGTTCGAGACCTTCATCATCTTCATGATCCTCCTCAGCTCTGGAGCGCTGGTCAGTAACACGCATACAGTTTACTTTAGTTTCATTTACTTTAACTAACTTTGAACAGTAATGAAAACAGTTTTTACTAACTAATATTTAATTTAACAGAAGGTACTTTTTATTTAATTCACTTTACTTTGTGGTATCTTACTACAGTTTACATTCGTTAATTTGATTTACACAATAAATGAGCTTTACATAACTTTACCCTAGTTTACTACATATTCTCTACATCACCATAGTTTGCTTTACTTTTCCTTTTTATTGTCAAAACTGACTTTTTTTAATGCAGTTCACCTAATTTGCATAACTGACTTTATTATAGCTTTACTGTCATTTACTTTTTTTAGTTTATAGAAAACTTTTATTTAGCTGACTTTACTTTAAAATAGTTTAATACAGTTTTTTTTACCATAACTTATTTTCTTTCACCATACCACATACTACTAAATTTCCTCTATTCTTGTTTGATTTGATTTCTCCTTAATAGCCTTACTTTATTCAATTTTTCTTCACTTTTGTTTACTTGATGTACTTTATTAAGTACCTCCTGAGACCCTGTGTCCTCATATGGGGACATTTTGGCTTTTCTACACTTTATACTCCTCCATAGTGTTTTATACTTTGTTAAGCAATGTTGACTTTATTGAGTTATGCTGTAAAATAAGCCCATTCTCCCCATATGGGACAAAAAAGTAAGTAACAACTACGTAGCAAAGTAACAACTTCTTGTTCAAAGAGGAAGATTAGCTTATATGCTTTTCGGGTTGAACTAATCACAAATAGCTAGGAGAAATTAAAAATGGGTCTCAGGACGTTAAGTAAACTTAAGTACATTTAGTGATTTAGTGGTTTACTTCACTTTTTGGTAGTTCATGTCATTTACTGCATTTATTTGGGTTTATATATACATTATAATATTATTAATCTATAATTTATACCATGGATATCAATCCCATTTAATCTCTGATGAGCCAGACCAGTAAAACATTACATATTGATATATGTCTTTGTTTTTCGCAGAGAAATACAACCTTCTGAAAACATTCACTTTTTTTGTCTGAAGGTTGTAGTTAAATCACTGTATTCATGTTGATGAAAAATTCAAAATTCAAACCATTCTGAGATTTACAATTATGAACCCCCGATTACAGAACAGACGATAAATAACCTTTGATCTCTTAAGAAAAATAAGTGCACTTTCAAAAATGGAACAACAACAACAACATGCATCCATACATTTTTATGGGTTAACAGTGGATTTCATTGAAAGTGGGGACTTCTCTGCAGTTTTCATTTTATAAATTCATCCAGGGGAAGAGTTCTGGCTGTATGTCCGACACGATTATCTTTATATATTATTTTTCTTTTGTTCAGCATTTCATTCCATATACTGTAAATACGTTTGACTGATCATCAGCACAGCTGTTTCCAATGATACACTACTAATATACACTTTAAAAAGGGGATTTTGGAAATCCATCAATGTCCACTTGTTCTAGAATTCTGAGTTTACAAATTGTCAAACCGAATCGAATGAAACCTCTCTGCTCCCGCGTTCAGGCCTTTGAGGACATCTACATCGAGCAGAGAAGGGTGATCAAGGTGGTGCTGGAGTACGCCGACAAGATCTTTACCTACATCTTCATCCTGGAGATGATGCTCAAGTGGCTCGCCTACGGCTTCAAAAAGTACTTCACCAACTACTGGTGCTGGCTCGACTTCCTCATCGTCGATGTAAGTTAATGATTGATTTATTGTTCAGTCGGTCACTTCTTTGGTTGTTTACGTCTGTTTTTGTGTTGATGAGACATGTAGATTACAAACTCTGAGAGGCAGATAAATCGTGACTGTGATAAAAATAGCTGACAAATGTACCGTTTTCTTACACTCTTTATAAGATTTACTTTTGTAATAACTGTCATATAAGTAAGTTTAGTGCTTGCAAGCTATATGTCAAAATAAACCAGAAAAAAAATAAATTAATAAAAGTAATTTGGGAACTTAGACTCTGAAAAAATGAACATATTTTTGTTTATTTAACCCTGTTTCTATTTACGACATGAATCCATTGTGTTGTCATACATGGGCTTTCTTCACTATTGTTCTGTAACATGCTTTAAATATCTCAAGTCCAGAAGTATGAGGTGTGATCAAAAGGTTCCAGGATTTGGCATCTGAAAGTCAAGAACCATGCATGATTTCAATTTGACTGATCACCTGTTCAAGATCATCTTCTCATGCACCTCTGGACCACTTTCAATACAGCTGCTATTTTTAGATCTCTCCATAGAAGTCCCATTCTGTCCCCTTGGTCATGTGCCTCTGTGATGCGTGCTGGATTTCCTCCAGTGTGTCAAAAAGGTGATCTTACAACTTGATATTCACTTCTGGGAAGCAGACAGGAAGTTGCAGTGAAGTGACAGGGAGGCAAATCCGGTGAGTGGTCCGATGGTGAGCAGACTCCTGTGTTTTCAGTGTGCTCTGTATCAGCACGCATCGGCACTCCGGCACGCAACGCGGTTCAGATGTTTGAAATGTTCCGCATCAGATGCTACGGTAAAGGTCTGCATTGGCAGTCGTACTCTGAGGGACAAATTCATGTTGCACAGCCCTGTAAATGTTGAAAAAAAAATGATGACCTTCAGGCTTGAAAACTGTTAAAAAGGGCTCAGTTGTAGCTGGAGGTCCAGCTCTCATCATCATGATCTTCTTCATAAAATTCAGGTCAATTTGAAACAGAGGCTGATGTTTGCTATCTGTGCAAGTTTGGAGTCTGTAGTGAAATCGCAGAGCGTGCAGTGTAAGAGGTCAGAGCGGGGCTTCCAGAGAGACATACAGAAAATAGCAGCTCTGCTGGGAGCCGTCAGGGGATGCTTAAGAAGATGACCTTGAATAGGAGATCAGCCAAATTTACATGAAGGAACGTTTTTATGGACCTGCTCTCAGAACATTTTGATCACACCTCGTGTAGTTTATGCTTAAAGACAGATATTCAGAAGGTCTCACTGTCAGCACTGTTACAGTTGTTGTCTTAATGCTCTGAAACTCGCTCCGCTGCAGTAACTCCACACTAAAAATAAAGAGTGAGAGACACTGAGCGACAAAGAGCAGCACAGAGAGAGCGAGAGAAAAGTTCAAACTGCCTCCGGCCAAATAATCAGCAGTGGCTTTTGAACCTACACAAACACACACACATGCAAAGATGTGTATGTTTGGATGCTCACGCTCTCTTTCCAGTGTTCTGGGCAAGATAATGGCGAGGCAGTGTGGCACACACAGTTTATGATGCACACCATACATATGCATGCATTGAGTCGGAAATTGACACACTCCCCTTCCCTCTCACTCCGAGTGTTTTCCGCCTGGCCGTCTTCATAAATGACACTATGTGTTGTGATGTTTTTATTTGACTGTAGTGGCCTAAAGCGGGAAAGAGAGGGAGACATGTTGAGTCACAGAGGTCTGACCATGCAGATATAAGACAAGAAACAGAGTTTTATTAATAGAGTTAGAAATGGTGAAAGAGAGACTCTTAAAGCTGCAGGAATTCGTTTTTGACCACTAGAGTGCAGAAAAGTAGCAGAACAAGCTGACGGATATAGAGCCACTGTATAGTAGAGTAATCAAAGTTAGGCATTGGTTTTATTAGTGTCACTACGGTGTCACCAAACAGTTTTAGTCTGTCCTTTAATTTAGGTTTAACTGAGAAAAAATACAATGACAGGGTAAGAATTTAGGAAATTCTAAAATAATTTCTCCAAGAGGATCTTTTCTGCTAATTTCCAGCTCCAAATTTATATCCTTGGATTCTCCTAAAGTAGCTTTGCATGATTCACAGTTCAAAATCATCCTTATTTATTTTATATTTGTTTGGTGCAGCACTCATAGACTGTATATAAAAGATGGTTGTAGCCTCAAGTGGACATTAGAAGAACTGCACGTTTTTAACCACCACAGGTTGTTGATTGGTTGCAGCCCCTCAGTTCATCCTCTGTTGGAAAGTAGCCTTTTAAGCTCCTTCCCCTCCCTTTAAGCCAACTTTCTTCTCATTGGATGCCCATTGCAAACAGAAGATTTAAACAGCAGGCGGGTGGAGCTTATCTGCTCACAGTCATAGCTATAATTATTTACTTGTTCATATACTGAACTCATTATTTGAAGAAATATATGTATGACAGAAAAAAGGAAAAACAGAAGAGTCCCCTTTAATTCAGCTGCATTTTTGTTCTTTGCATCGTCTCCAAACGCACCTTTTTCTGAGGTTGAAATCATGTGAAGAAATGTTGATGTTCACTGTGTAACCCACACCTTGTAGATCTCAGTGTTGGGTCTGCTGGCTCACTACATCCCGGTGGACCAGATCACCACCATGCGGGTGCTGAGGACATTTAGAGCTCTCCGTCCTCTCCGGGCCGCATCCCGCTTCGCTGGTATCAGGGTAAGAACGAGCTGAATTCACCTGCAGCTCGACCAATCTGAGACCTGCCGCTCGGTGCTGGAAATCGTATGTGGGGTTTAGGTGGTCTGACTTTAGATGGTTTTAGAGATGTTGCTGTTTCTGGGTTTGATTGGAGGGTGATGCCATCCTGGCTTTAATCAGAGGTCATATCTCAGACTGTTTAGGATACAGATACTATATATCATACACCTAACCATCCCTCATACTGCTAAACTTCAACCCTAATCTTATCCTAAAGCTGTTTATTGAATATTAATTGTTCACTGATTAATTAATCACCCAGTAGCTAAGTGACTCTTGGTGAAAGAGTACCTACCTCAAATAGTCTGTGGTATTAACTCTTTTTAAAAGCCATGGATTACTCGGGACTCAACCGATCAATCAATAAAAAATATTCATGATTTATCCTTTACTGGTTCTCTGTGCTGTCTTCCTAGTTTGAAGAGTTTATTTAGACTTTGGAAAGAAGACTTATATATAAAATAATTATTCCCTCGTTTAACTGCAGCTTCACCTGAGGAACGCTTCAGTAATGATAAAACATTTTTTGTAGCAGTGACTCCTCCGTCATTGCTGTTCCACAGCTCAGTGATCGCCGATCATCTCTCCTCCTTCTCCAACAGGAATCTTCATTCGAATGCAGCTTCGTCTCCTGGATCAGTTCTTTCTTTCTCTTTCTTGGCCTTTCATTAGAATAGAAGTTAACTGCCCTGCTTTTCTTTTCTTTCCCTTCCTTCTTCTTCTGTCTCTGAATTCCTGTCCCTATCTTTTTCTGTCCTCTCTCTCCCTCTCCTCCAGGTCTCATTGGTCAGTTTGGTAGCCAACACGTTGGGTTATTCAGACTTAGCAGCCATCAAATCCCTGCGGACGCTGCGGGCCCTGCGGCCCCTCAGAGCCCTCTCCAGATTTGAAGGCATGAGGGTAAGAGTCAGTATTACCGAAACAAACACACCTGGGCATGAATCTTCACTATCCAGCATGTCAGAAAATGAATGTCAGTAAATATTACAGATTTAGTGCGTTTAAGCTTTCATTTTGCTTCCGTACTTTGTTTTTTCTTTTCAAAACAAACCAAAACACAGAAAAAGTAGAATATCTTGGGTAGAAAACAGAATAGATATAAAATGCGTATTTAAATCTAATGCTATTACAAGGCTTTGTTTACACCTCCATTTTCACTCTATTTCTTTAGTTTTAAATAGTGAAAGGTAAATGTACAGTACATATGTGGCAGTTATAGGTTAATGATTTTCAATGTAATTATCAGTGAATGAGTTATTGTTAGTAGAGCCCAACTGATTTTAGCTGATATTATCGGCCAATATTAGCTACTTGCCGATATAATCAGTATCGGCTTTTATAACAGCCAATAAATGAAAAATTTTAAAAAATAAAGGAGAGACGGGAGAAACACCCTTCAACCATGTTGTGAGTGTTGATGTTGCATACTTTGTCCACCAGAGGGCACTCTGTTGGGAGCACGTGTTTGGAACACCACAAATATAAAACCAGCTGATCCGAGCAGAGTCAGGCAGTGTAAATAAATAACTACACGTAACAAATGTTAAGGAAATCTGTTTATGTTTTGTGTGTCTGAAAGGAAAAATAAAGCATTGTCCGATATATCAGAATATTGGATTTTTAAATCACCAAATATCCGTATCGGTCTTAAAAATTCTACGCTATCAGCATTAGCGTTTTGGCAATGCAATGTTAGATTTTTCGAGCCAGAAGTAACTACATGTGGACCAGAGGGTGGAGTGCTACGTTATCAGCTCATGCTTGGTTAGCAAGCTGCATCCATACACTGCATCGATTCAATGCGCGGACACAGATACGTGCTAATTAGTGCTAAGTAACAAGCAAATAAAATCCTAGAATTTCACTCACCAGAACTAGAGCAGACACTTTTTAGACGGCCTGTTAGTACAATTAACCGCACAGCAAGCCGTATTATTTATCAGATAATCGCATTTAAAATGCTCCAAAGGCACCAACACAGTACAGAGGTCCAGTTTAATGACTTGGAGAAACCAAGGTTAGGTCTAGCACACAGCAATCGGCTACAACTGCCTTCGTTGGCACACCTGTCAATCACGCTCCTAACTCCAGTATCCAAATGGATGAGTTATAAAAAAAAAAAATTCATCCCCATGCAGTTGTTATGGAGGGGAAACTATCCACTTAAGGCAAAAACTGTTTTTTGTAGCAGGCTGTAAACATGTTAATTTCTGCTATAAAGTTGGTCATTTTAATATGGGAGTCTATGGGGACTGACTGCTGGAGCCTCAAGTGGACATTAGAGGAACTGCAGCTTTTGGTACTTCCGTGTTCGCTTAATTTTTCAGCCCTGGAGGTAACCCCATGGGTGAATTTCAAACTGCTGTTACTACAGCAGCTCACACAGGAGGATTTATATATACATCTCTGACACACCCATTAAACGAGAGAAACTGCACCTCAGAGCCTGTTGCACACTGATGCCGTTTCAATCTGGAAACTGCAGCAAAACAATGAGCACTGTTTTCAGGTTTGAATGTGTCCCCAGTGTTTTCAGTTTCTGTGCACAGGACTCAGTGCACAGAAAAGTGCACAGTTCAGGGAAAAACTGAAATAAAAAGAAAAAAGTGATCATGGTGATTCTGATGGGTTTATTACAAAACTAGAGCTGTGCCATGCAGAAGAGAAAAGTGACAGTTTTAAATGAAAAAGTGAGCAGAATAAACCTGTTTATTTACATTAATGGGTTTATGTAAAGTTATTTCTCCACACTCTGATTGTTAGCAGAGTAAAAGGCTACTGTCTACACGGTGCACAGAGAACTCTATTAAAGCTTATAAAAGTGCCCCGACCTTGTCTTCAGGGAGTCAAGATTTGAGCTGTTTTTGCTTTTAAATTCCAAAGATTGTTGGTATTTTGTGTGGTGAGTCATTCTGTCAAAGGAGCCAGTAAAAAAAAAAAAAAAAGACCTTTATCCAGAAAAAAACAGAGGTGGAGAAAATATTCAGAGCTGAGACTTAAGTGCCAATATTACACTGCAACAAGGAGAAGCCATCTTTTAAATATCAGACTATAATTAGTGATTATTTTCTTTATGAAATAATCTGCTGACCATTTTCTAGATTTATCAGTTGATCGTTTTGTTTGTAGAAAGAAAAATGTGGAGGGGAAAAAAAGTGGAAAATGGCTCCAGTTACATTTATAATTCCCAGTTTGTCCAACAAATACCCAAACCTAAATTTTACACTACCAGTTTTCAAAGACCCCAAATTTTCCATTTGTTATTGTAATGTAAGATGCCCAAGTCCAGAGAATAACTGCAACTCCAAATGCAGAGGCAGAGTTGGATTAGTACTGCCAAGCAGGAAGGAGAACTGTCAGGATTTTTTCCCGCACAGAGTATTTTTTAGAGGTTTTGGCCAGAGCCGAAGAAAAATCATCAACACTGTAATTTTTTTTTTTTTTTACCTGTTTTCTTTTGTCCTTCTTTTGGCCCACTCTTCTTTACTACGTTACTTCAGTTCATTGAGGTTTGCAGCATGTGTTTATGCACAGCTGTCGTCTTGCTACAGCATTTCAATCAGGTTGAGGTCTGGACTTTGACTGGACCACTGCAGCACCTTGATCCTTTTCTTTTTCAGCCATTCTGTTGTAGATTTGCTGCTGTGCTTGGGATCATTGTCCTGCTGCATGACCCAGTTTCAGCCAAGCTTTATCTGTCAGACAGATGGCCTCACATTTGACTCTAGAACACTTTGGCATACAGAGGAGTTCATGGTCGACTCAGTGACTGCAAGGTCCCCAGGTCCTGTGGCTGCACAACAAGCCCAAATCATTAGCCCTCCACCACTGTGCTGACAGTTGCTATGAAATGTTTGTGCTGATATGCTGTGTTTGGTTTTCTGGTGCTGTACATTATGGCCAAACATCTCCACTTTGGTCTCATCTGTCCAAAGGACATTTTTCCAGAGGTCTTGTGGTTTGTTCAGATGTACCTTTGCAAACCTAAGCCCTGCTGCCATGTTCTTTTTAGAGAGAAGAGGCTTTCTCCTGGCAGCCCTGAACAAGCCATACTTGTTCAGTCTTTTTCTAATTGTACTGTCATAAACTTTAACATTTAACATGCTAACTGAGGCCTGTAGAGTTCGAGATGCAGCTCTGGGGATTTTTGCAGTTTCTCTGAGCATTGCTCATTCTGACCTTGGGGTGAATTTGCTGGGACATTCACTCCTGGGAAAACTGTAGCATTGTGTTAACACACACCTGAATGCTCCAGACCTACAAACTGCCAAAACTTCTGCTTTTATAAAGGTGGACACACTTGCTGATGATCAGTTAATCAAATGCATTTGAGCTTATCCTCTTAATGCCTATGGAAGCAATAAGGGTCTACTCAGTTTTTCACAGAACTGCATAGAGTCTTTGTTTTTGTGCCCAGGTGTGTTTGAAATAACATCCTCGCAGTGTTTTCTCACAGTGTTTCATCACATCACTTCTTATCTGTCGTTTCATATTTAACTTTCCTCTCTTGACTGTTTTCTGCTCTGTGATTGGTTCGTTTTTTTGTATCCTGTCAGCGCCTTGCATGGCTTTGATGTGATTTGTTCCTCAGAGGATTTCTTTTTCATGTTAACCTTTGTCCATCAGCCTTTGTGAGCAGGAGGGAAATATCAAGTTACTGTTCATGTTTCTGACACCAGTATTACTGAGATTACCACAGAGTCGGTGTCCTGCAAACACAGTCTGCTGAAATGAGGACAAATATCTGTGAATCAAATATTAGCTGTATATCATGTGGTTAAATATTTGGAAATGATGCCATGTCCTGTAATATCAGATCTTAATAGCAATATTAGTAAATTTGACATTTTCTGCTGCTTATGTTTACACATTAATTTCTACATGTAAAGAAACACAAATTTAGGTCACAGCAGTACAATGAGCTGTCATGATATTTTAAAAGTGACCAGCCTGGTCTGCAGTTTATTTACAGTTAATTTCAGTGTTTTAAATTCAGATTTAATTAAATGACTGGCAACTAACTCGATCCATACTTCTTCAGTTTCAACACTCGCACACAAACAGCAGCCTGAGGTGTTCAGGACGCCGACTCACCCTCCCATCTCCTCCCTGGCAGGCTAAATAGATTATTTTCTGTGTTAATTTACAAATGCTCCACACTCAGCATCACGCTGCTCACTCAGCATGGGATTCTGGGTTAAAAGGAAAAAAAATAAAATGCATTGTGGGTGCAGACGAAGATGGCTGGAGACATTAGCTGACTCACTTATCACTCTCTGTACCATCACCCATAGGAAGCAGGGTAGTGGTTTTCTCAGAAAAATAAGAAAACAGAATCACATGATAATGGAGATTTTGAACTGACTGATTGATTGTGCTGCATTCATTTCACACTGGAGCAGATTTTTTACTTTTTGCGTGTCAAGACTCGTCAAGTAATTAACAGAAATTGGTTGTGTGAGCTCACACTGCGTTTCCTTTTACTCAGTTCCTTTATTTTATCTGAAGTCTGAAGTATAACCAAATCATGACTAACATTATTCAACCTAAACTGGGTTTTACCTTTGGATCTGGGATCTTGGTCCCCACCAAAGAGGTTTTGGCCTTCCACCAAAGGAAAATCACCAGAACAGTGGTTTTAAAAAAAATATCCAAGTGGGGTTTAATTTATTCTAGCTCAAATACATTTTTATTTATCGAATGTCCAAAAATAAAATATGAGTACCAATCATGTTTATGTGTAGTAAGCCCCCCAAAGGTCCATTTTGAACCATGAAAAATTAAGAAGTCTTTGTTATTCAAAACAAAAGAAAAGAGAGTCTTGGTAACATTGACCAGAAAATAGAAAGCTTGGAGTCGGATTGGATCACCAAAACCAAACCATTCCTCCATGTTAGTAAGCTTGTAAAGCAATGCTACAAAAATATTTCAAGAGTTTTACTGTAAATCTGCATAAACCTGTAGAATAAATATGCACAAGAAATTAAAGTTTTCAAGTGCTGAAAAGAGAAAAACATTTCTATAAACTGTATTGACTCTGAGTCTTTAAAATGGCACCACTGTTTGTCACGTGATATGTTTACGTTTCTTTTCCACATGATTAGAAATTCATAAGAGGTATTTATAATTTTAAATAATTCATGATATACTGTATATGGTTGAAGTTTGAAACCCTTCTCTCTCCCATATGAGTTGAAAGCTGCATTAGGCTTTAGTCACACAGGCCCAGAGAACGATTGGTGACCCCCTGGCAACCTCAGGTTGCTTGGGCAACATGAGTACTCCCTGACTGGTTGCTGAGTGGTTTGACTTAGTTGGTTAATCATCATTTAGTTTGTGTTTTTCATGTCTCATTGTTAAACCAAGTCAGTTTATTTATATAGCACATTTAGGCCTAGTGGTGGGTCAGTGACCACCTGGAAACCATCAACTGAGAGGGAAAAATGTGTATTCCCCAACTGGTTGGTGAGTGGTTGCTGGAGGTTGCTGGCTGTCACTGGGTGAAATTGGTCGCAAAGAGGGTGCTGCACCAAAAACCTCCTTGTGATTGCTTTGGTTGGTTTTGACCTGTAGTTCGCATGGAACATAATGAATTTTCTGCAGACACTCACTAACCACCAAGCAGTAGTGAAACCTGAAACAGTGTGATACAAACAGGAAATGGAGAACATTTGCCTTCAAAGTAAAAGCTCTGTCTTACCACTGAAACAAACAATTTTCAAAAAGACCCAACAAAAAGGCAAATGGTCTCCGTTTCTGGTTTGCATCACACTCAATTGTCACTCAACGAGACAATTTGGGGTCTTCCATACAAACTACAGGTGACCGCGGCAACCTGGTAGCAACCAAAGCAATCACAAGGAGGTTTTTGGTGCAGCACCCCATACCTTGTTGTGACCAGTTTCACCTAGCAATAGCAAGCAACCACCTACAACCACTCGCCAACTCATTTATGCTCATTTTATCCTAGCAACCAATGGTCGCCAACTGGTCTCTACACCTGTGTGACTGGGGCCTTAGTTGTTGCAGTGATTTACAACTCTCCAGCCTTGCCTCGGCCCTGCAATGAGTTTAGTGTGCCACTTTTTCCCTCTGTCATACCCAACTCATAGACAGTATAAAAGGTGGACATAGCTTCTGGGTCTGCAAATTGCGAATGCGAAAGTGCCTTTTTTTGATGACCACCAAGGGGCGACTCCTCTGATTGCAAAAGCTTTTCTTGTCCTACAGAAGTCTGTGGGGGAAAAAAGCTCTCTACCAAGACCTCTGTAAACACTTTCCTGATGAGTTCATGGGCTCAGTCACTCATTCTGTTCATGTTGAATAAAAAATTAAGTCAGTTTTGTAATTTTTGGTGTTTGAAAGGAGGATTATCCAGGATAACAGTCAGTCTCACAGCCAGATCCGCCCCTCACTCGTCACCAGTTTTAAAACATCAAGATGGTGACGGAGAAAATGCTCATCTTGAGGCTTCAAAACAGGACTTCGCAAACCAGTGGTGACTCAGGGTGGATATGTCCATCTTTTATATTATACTAGGCTCCAACTGCATGCTGTGCTGTAAATGTAGTGAAGTTAAAATGAACATGGCTGTCATGAAATTGTTGGTCAGGTGGTCATTTAGTGTCAACAACACTGACACCAACATCACCTGGCAGATCTTGCTATATTCTAGAGAAGCTTCACAGTTTCTCAAATAATATACAATTTTCTTGGTTAATTTAAACACATATATCAATCAGTCAATCTGAGGACACATACAGCTGATTTTGGTGTGTTCAGGCTCCACCTGACCAGCAACAGACCAAGACCATAATGTTTTACTACAAGTAAAGGTTTGTATGTATGGGTGACTGCTGGCTTCCCTGCAGGTGGTGGTCAACGCTCTGATCGGGGCGATTCCCTCCATCATGAACGTGCTGCTGGTCTGTCTCATCTTCTGGCTCATCTTCAGCATCATGGGCGTTAACCTGTTTGCTGGGAAGTTCGGCCGCTGCGTCAACCGCACGGGCCAAATCTACGACGCCTCTGAAATCAACAACAAGTCCATGTGCGAGGCCTCTAACGACACCTCGCTGCACTACTGGAGCAAAGTCAAGGTCAACTTCGACAACGTGGGCGCAGGGTACCTGGCTCTGCTACAAGTGGTGAGATACTTTGTTCTTACAGAGGTCTGCTCATCTTTCCTCTGATTTCTGATTTTGTATCACAGACTTCTATGAACTCAAAAACAGTTTTGTTTTTGTTTTTTTTAATTTGTATATTTTAAAAAAAATCTTCGACTTTCAGGACTCAAAAACGATGCTGAGGTGGATTTTATTACCCTGTGGCAAACTTCGCAATATAGTCTGAGAGTAGATTTTAAAAGTCAACATAGAGTTTGGTTTTTCAGAGTACAACAAATTCTAATGGTAGGCTATATTGGCAGATTTTTATTAAGTCAAAAACTGACAATAGCTTTTGGTTAAAAAGTGAAAGGTAAAAAGTTGTCTTTTCTGGATAATGGAAAAATATCTTTGATTTGCTTAAAAAATGCAAATGCTGTTGTTTTTTTCTTAATACAGCATTTGATTTTTGTTTTATTTAGTTGTAAAATGGTTTTGAACATAGAGTTTCCATAGACTGTATAAAAAAAATAGACATAGTCACTGTAAGATTACCCATCAGTTTCTGGACTTCAACATTAATGTTATGGGTACCAGCATATTCGTCTTTTGGAGCCAGAAGTGACCATCTTTGGACGAGAGGGCAGAATGCTAAGTCATCAGCTAATGTTACCTAGACTGGTTAGCAAGTTGCATCCATGTATGGGTGCAACATTACACAGATACCTGCTAATTAATAATAATTAATAATCTGCCTCTCTCTCATAGTGTGTCTTTTGTCCTGTCTCCCTCTGCTCTCTCTGTTTCCCCTCACCCCCAACTGGTTGCGGCAGATGGCTGCCCCTCCCTGAGTCTGGTTCTGCTGGAGGTTTCTTCCTTCCCACTATTGCCATGTGCTTGCTCATAGGGGGTCATAGGGGGTCGTCTGACTGTTGGGGTTTTCTCTCTAATATTGTAGCGTCTTTATGCCACAATATAAAGAGGCGCTTGAGGCGCTATATAAATAAAACTGAATTGAGTTGAATTAATTAGTGCTACGTAACAGATTCAAAATACCAGAACTGCATTCACCAAAACTGGAGCAGTAACTAGTACAGTTAACCACACAGCAAGCCATATTATTTGTCAGATAACTGCATTAAAGTGCAGGTAAAACCTAGCAGAGAGCTGACAGCCTCAATCAAAGCGGCCACATCCATAACTCCAGCATCCAGAAGAATGAATTATAAAAAATATATATTTTTGTAACAGATTTAAACATGCTTTTCGATGCTGTAATGTTGGATATTTTAACACGGGAGTCTATGGGGGCTGACTCGGTTTTGGAGCCTCAAGTGGACGTTAGAGGAACTGCATTTTTTGGCACTTGGTGATTTAATATCATGAAGAGTCTGGGTTTGAATCAGCCTGTTTGTCTGAGGAGTTTTGAAGAGGTGTTGAGGAAGAAGAGAGTCCTTTCACTATTCAACACAATGTAACCATAAAGGGATGCTTTTTTTTAAGATTGCTTTCCACCTTTTGCTTTTTCACCAAAATATTGACATTATTTAGACATCTGGCAAAATTGTCTTTTCCGCACCTTTTTTTTTTGTGGGTGGGATTGGTCTGTCTTGTCTGTCCGGCACATGTTAATTAACGTTAATGTGAAATTATAAGAATGTGAACATGCCCGATTTTAGCAAATTGCTAACTTGAATTCATTCCTGAGGAGTTAAAAAAAGAAACAAAGAAAAATAACCTCTAGCAGTGGATCTCCAGCCACTGTCACGCTGGCTTAAATTTAATAAGGTAGCCAGATGATCATTATGCACTGTGACCATGCACAGGCACAGATAAACCTATCATGTGATACATAATGAGACCAGAATATAACTTATATACCCTACCACTGCCTAT
>VUQI01062843.1:0-16459 GCA_015106735.1 Paratilapia polleni | reverse complement strand
AACCGTCTTAAAAAAAAAAAAAAAAGTTGCAGCACTTTTTTAAAGCAATTTTCACAGTTAGCAAAGAGAGATGCCAGCTTGGGGTTTTGCCACACAGTGAGTCATGATTCATTATGTGACCTTTTACAAAGGTCACTTTTAAGTTGTTATTAGACACCTAAAAGCACCCCCAGTGCTTTATTTATGGCGTGGGTCGGGGCTTTGCTTTCCTACTTTGTGTTTTCAACAAATGCATTCAGACCCAGAGACCTGGAGAGAGTGACACGACAGGAAGTGTGTAGGATGTTTGCCTTCAGACTCTCCACACCACACCAGAGTTCATTTCTTTCTTTGTACATGTCCTGTATCGAGATGTATAGAAACAGTCCCTGGGAAGCACTACCCCCTACACATCTCAGTGCAGCTGTGTGAAACAATCAGCAGCACACACACTGAAACGGGATTACAGGGTAAAGCCGCAGATGAAAACGAAGAACAAAAATCTGTCATCGCGGCGCCTGTGTGAAGCCTTTAAGGGAAACAAAGAGGTTCGAGTGAAGAAATGGAAGCACACAGTGAAAAATCCTCTCCTTCAAAACAAATTAAAGCTGAGTGTCTCCTCCACACACCGTAGGAGGATTGACTTTTCTGCTGCTCCCCCTCCCTCGCTCTCTTGATCTCGTCTTTTCTTTTCGTTCCGTCAATTTGTCGTCTTAGCCTTAATTTTCCTCCCACACCTGTTCTTTATTGCTCTTGCTTTTGTCTTTTCCTCTCGTCCACTCGTCCTGCCTCTCTCTTTCTCTTTGTCCTGTTAGCATTACACGCAGTCGACAGTAAGTGGTAGGTGTACAAAAACTATAATTTAAATAAGCAATACAGAAACCCTGAATAACTGAGAGGCACTGGTGGGAAAAACAATAGAAAATCTGTTTATATTTCATTATAAAAAATAATAATTACAAGATTAAACTTGCTGACATTCAACCCGGTATCACAGCAACTCACGAAGTAGTCTCGACCTTTTAATCCCTTTAAACTTGATTTGTGTTTCTGGACATGAATTTTAAATTTTTTTCTTGTTTCTCAGCATGAATTTCCCATCATTGTTATGTGTCCCTGAACACATCTTTGTATGTGTCCAACCTCATTTGTACTGCTTCATGTACATGAAATTAAAAGGCACTTTTAAAAGGCAAAAAAAAAAGAGTCCACATTTGGAGGCTGGAGGGGGTTGACGGTGGAGCGAATCATTTTGCCAGAGACTGAAGTTGGAGTCATACATGTCACAGATTTTCACACATTTTTAAATCTGTTATTAATTAAAAATACTTGGTTAGGTTTAGGCATGAGAAACTGCTGTGTTAGGTTTAGATACACATCACAGTTTGGGTTAAAATACAACATTTGCCATGTCTCTCTGCACAGACAGATTTTCATTGTTTTCTTGGTTGCCATGGTGATGCTTCCCCACTTTTTCTGGACAAAATACTGCTTCTGACACGAAATATACTTCCTATTGAAATGCATTACTTACAAATTTGTGCTTGCTGACACTAAAAAAACATGACAATGAACAGTGAGAAATAGATCACTCTTTCATCTAAGGTTTCATTTAGGGTCTTTACCCTAAAATATAAAGCACCTTGAGGCAACTGTTGTTGTGATTTGGCGCTATATAAATAAAATTGAATTGAATTGAATTGAATTTCATGACTAATTCACAAACTGCTGTGAGACTGGGCTGTGACATTAAACATGCTCTATGCAACTTTTATCATGCATTTAACAGTTTTTATTGCCAATATCTGAATTGTAACAAGTCTTTAAAAAAGAAAAAAAGAAAGACCTCCGACTTGAGTGTCGCTAAAAGTCTGTGGAGTGACACGTAATCCACGATTACGCTCGCTCCCAAATGCTTCGACTCAATTCCTCTCTTCCTCCCAGCAACAACAGCAACCAGCACAAGTAATTTTAGCTCAGAAATGGAGTCAACTAATTGCTGACTTCAGCAGACAACTGGCTCTCAGCACCAAGGTTATTATAGTTAACTAAAACTAAACCAAAAACTTAAACTAGCTATTAAAAAAAAAGAGAGAGACTCGGTTTCTGCATTTGCATTTGGACAAGGAAAAAAAAAATTTTTGTCACCGGGTTGTTTGTAGGCTTCTGATTGGCCAACATTTCCGTGCAGTTAGGGTTATATCGCCACCTGTTTTTGTGTTTTCTAATAAAATCTAAACTAAAACTAAACACTTTGAAACAATAAAAACTAAACAGATACGAGGAAACGCTCTCTGTAAACGAACTAAAACCAAACTGAATTAAAAACAAAAACTCGAAATGAAATAAAATAAAAACTAATTAGGAATAGGAAACTGTAATAAGACTCCAACACAAACTTTGCATAAGGAAACAAAATAAAAAGCTCAAGCTAAGGAAGGAAGCAAGGAAGCTAAGGTTAGCCAGCTAGCTGCTATGTTGGCTATCAAGCAATTTGTCCAAGTTAGCTTGTAAGTTAATATTATAGACATGGGGGGATTGTTTGGTTTGGTTTGGGTGATTAAATCCTTCCCTGAGCAGGCTTCTTCTGGCTAATGTTAGTAACGCACACATGCCTGGTAAGATGATTTGCAAGCTATCTTGCGTAATAAAATACTCTCCCGAGAGGATACGATGGGATAATTCATCCAAACTCCTGGAGCTGATATGGTGAGTTTTTCAAATTACTCTCAGTTAATTTTCTAAACTAACCATCACCAGATTTGTGCAGAGTAGCTGAGTTACAGCTCGCAGGCTCGCTGCATGTTGCTTGCTGCAGAGGGAGTTTGGCCAGAAATGACATGCTGGCAGTGTTACCCTGGTCTTTAAACAGCGTTTGGATTTTGTAAGATTTACTTTACATGTTACTGAAAAGTTAACTGTATGTAGATGATGAGATTAAAAAAACGAAAGCCTTTACTGTCACTGTGTTCAGGATATAATGAGATTGGGAGTACCACTCCTGCTCGGTGCATTAGAGTTAAAAAGACATATTTTACATTACAATATTAAAAAAATTATATGAAGCACACAAAAAAAAACCCAGGCCCGAGTTACTTCAGTCACTCTTCATTCCTTCGACCCTTTCTTTTTCCTATTTTTCTGTCTTCTCTGTGAGTTTTTCATCTCATTTCCTCCCTCTGCTTATCCGTTTCTTTCTTTGTCTTTCCCTCCCTTCCATCATCTGTTATTGAACACAACATGGACAAAGCAAATTACTGCAAATGCAACTCCATTTTTCCCCCCGTCTTATTTTTCATCTCTCCATCACCTTCCGTGCAAACCTTCCTTTTCTTCGTTCTCAGTTTCTCTTTCTCTCTCTCTCTCTCTCTCTTTACTTCACTCATTCTGTTTTTTTTTTCCTTTCTCGCTCTCTGACGCCCACCACGGGAGTCCTGAGAGCCTCCAATCAATCAGCGTCTGAGAGGCTTGTATTTTTAGAGCGACTTCAGCCAAGTGGGAGGGAAATGGAGAGATGGAGAGAGGAAAGAGTGCACGTAGAGTTAGACATATTAAAGCTCAAACAGCAAATGGAAACAAAGAAATGGCAGTGAAGGAGAGAGAAGGTGAAGATGGAGATAAAAAGAGGGAGATGTTATGGTAGAGGGGGATAAAGCAGAGGAGAAGAAGTGCAGAAACCACATTCAGATTTCACAAATGACAGAGAGGAAAACAAGGTGGAGAAAGAAAAACAAATTCAGATCGGCGTGCTGCTGCTTTCACCATCAGCCTCCCAGAACGTAAGAGTTCCCAGAGTACAGTCGTCTTGGCAGCGAGTTGTTCAGCACATCTCTGTGGTTGGCTGGTCAGCGCGGCAACAGTTGGTGTGGGCAACCTTTCCATTAACATCTGGAAATATCTCTGCGCTGCAAAAAGTGATGCAAATGATGTACTGAGATGTTCCCTCAGTTAATTAATGTTTCTCTAAAACTTAGTACCACATTAAACTGATCAGAAATCTTCTAAATGATAATGATCAATCAAATCAATCAACAAATATTATTTAGGTTTAGATTTTTTAATGAACTATGTTTGTAGCTTATCCTGATAAAAGTCTGTGTGATCATGAGAAAATCCTTTTCCAGTCATGATAGCACGGCTGAAAAGTGTTGTTTTAATTAAAGTGTAACTTCACCCCCATCTCTGAAACTACCTCCACCCACTGCTTGATTTATAAAAATGCTAAAAAAGTGTGCAAGAGCCAGAGAGTGGATCAGGAGCCAGGAGGTGCTCCACCGAGTCCCCTTTGAGGGGAGGACTTTCCTCCTCCAGAATCTCCTGAAGTAGACTTCAGTGAGGTGGAGGTCCTTGGTGGGACCAAAGTGTATAATTTTGAGCTGTTAGCTCCGGCCTCGGTGATTCCCCCAAAATCAGACTGATTCCTCTTCCTCTCCGTATCAATGGACCACTCTGCCGTCTACAGCGCTGCCGAGCCAAATGTGTCTCTGAAGGCAAAGGATGCAGTAAAGGTGGTGGTGCTTCTACTCCCATCAAAATCACTGTGGATCTGACTCCGTCGGTGTATATTTGAAATTTATAAACGGCAAAGATGGTAGTTATCTCACCGCTGCCCCCAAAGAGTCAATCAACAGCCAAACTTGGAAACGATCATCCTGTTGCACTGGTGAATTATTGGTGAATATTTGGAGAAGCCAGAGATGCAGATGATGATGATGACACTTTGTAATATTGTGAAACAGTGCACATATGTAGTAGAAGTATAACTTGCAGGATTTAAATAATAATAATAATAATAAAAATAATAATAATTATTATAACCTTATTTTGGGGGAAAATCACATTTAACAGGTGATTCTGCAGTTTTTATGTCTTAGTGTCCAGTGAAATGAAAGTCATGGCTTCATTTAGATGGAGTTTAAAATAACTGCTCGGAGGCGTTACCAAGATGGCTGTACAGTGGTGGGTTTGCTTCTAGAAGGACGTTGCTTGCTTGCTTGTGGAGATGAACTCAAACACCAGAGAGTCTCATTCAGATTTAGAACAGCGTTCGACAGCCACCTGGAAACGTCATCAGTGACTTTTTAACATCCTTTTACAGCGTGCCCCCTCTCACTCTGACAGACCATAATAATAACAGGTGGTAACCTGTGGTGACAAGCTGATTTCAGGTCTGAGTGACAGACAGCAGGTGCCCACTCAGACCAAAGTATCCTGTTTCCCTTCTTTCTTCTCTGTTCCCTCCATCCCATATCCTCTCTGCACGGAGGACGGAAGTCCCTAAAAGGACCTGTTGATCTTTCATTTAGAAAAACGCAGCATCAGTCCTCCTCTCTGCTAATTTCCTGCTAAAACAGGAGCTTCACTTCAAGTCCCATTTTGTTCAGTTATTCTCTCAAGTGGAGGAAATGTGCAGAACGTCGCCTTGGTGACGTGTGAACAGAGAAACTCAGTCCACAGAAACAGAAAAACGGGAGCTCAGATTTTTTTCTCGTTTCCATTGATAAACATCTTAAAAGCAGAGAAGAGATTTTTTTTTTTAGGCTACAGTTCATTCAGCTAATGGCTGCTAAAAGTAGGTGAACACCCCTGTGGTGATGTTCCAGACTAAATGTTCCTCCTTTTTGTCTCATTTGATTCTTTTAGCACATTTTTTTATTTTATTTTATTTTATGTGTTACACATTGAGGCCTCCAGTCAGTTTTATTTTACTGAAAATGGATGGATGGATGGATGGATGGATGGAAAACATGAAGTAAATACAAAGAGCTCAGCCCAGCCTGAAATCCCAAATCAACTTTCTATGATCAAAGAAATCCCTGCACTTTGAAATTTCACGTCCAGTGACGACTGCAGCTTAACAGATTCACGTCCACTCATTCGTTTTGGGTTACAAGGCTTAAAGTAAGCAGAATCCTCAGGTGTGTTCCCAGAGAAACTTTTAAGCAGTTTTGGTAAAAAAAAAAAAGTTCATGTCATGTTCATGTAAATGAATTAATATCAATTAATTCATCAATAACTGAGCCCATATCTGTTCAGCTGAGTTATGTTTACTCTCGATATCTTCAAGAGTTTTTCACATGCAAACAAACAAACATCAGGGAACTGCTTCACCCCCTTTTGACCTCATGAAACTGAAAAATAACAGGATTGCATGAAGATGGACTGAATAATGTTCTCTTATTGGGTGAAAAAAAAATCACTGGATTAGCTAAAACATGGAGTAAAGAAATGGAAAATCAGGTTCTGTCTCACTGCGATTTGTGAGGTGAAATAATTAATTTCTGGGATTTTTTTGGTTTGTTTTCAAGGCAACGTTCAAAGGCTGGATGGAGATCATGTACGCAGCGGTGGACTCAAGATCTGTAAGTTAAAGAGAAAATTGTGAATGTGCATGTGATTCTGGATCTGTTTTCACCATCTGAATAGAATGAGATTCCAGCTTAGAATATAATAATAAAGTGGACAATGATGAACTGACCTGTTAGTACAATTAACCGCAAAGCAAACCAAAGTATTTGTCAGGTAATTACATTAAAAATGCTCCAAAAGGCGCAGAGACGGCCAAAAGGTCCAGTTCAGCGACTCCAGCTGGCTGAGGTGAAGCCTAGCAGACGGCTAGCAGCTACAGCTTTGGCCTCTCAGGAGTGAATGTTTTTATAACTCACCAAGTTAAAACACTCTCCATCGAGAGTGTTTTAACTTATTGCATTACAGCATGATATGCCAACCGCACAGAGAATGACAAGAAATCCCTCAAACGAGTAATAAGAACTGCTGAAAAAATCATTGGACTCCTTCTGCCTTCACTGGATGATGTTTTCAGGACCGATGTGATTGAAAGCACTTAGAACAATGCAGTTTTTCTGGGCGAGGGGGAGAGGGGGAGTCTGTTCAGTTCTGTAATGGCCCTGGGAAAGAAACTGTTTTTCAGCCTGCCGGATGGGAGCAGGGAGAAATCCTGCACAATCATCCTACAGAATACTGCTAGCTCGGCAGATGAAATGAGAGGCAGATTGTTTTTTAAATGATCCGTGTGTTCCCTGGCAGGTGGAGGAGCAGCCTATCAAGGAGATCAACCTATACATGTACCTGTACTTTGTCATCTTCATCATCTTCGGCTCCTTCTTCACCCTTAACCTGTTCATCGGTGTCATCATCGACAACTTCAACCAGCAGAAGCGAAAGATAAGCACTAAAGCACACACCAGAGTCACAAATGTGAAGCAAACACCCGAGGAAACACAGTGAAGCTGTAGCATACTTTTACTTTTATAGCTACACATTTAAAATTAAAGTAAAAGCGACGTGATTACACGTTAACCAGGTTTGCAGGTTTACAAAAGCCCGAAACTATAAGAACGTCACATGTGAGCTGCTAATAGAAGGCAGAAATAAAACATCTTTATTTACTGATTCTTGTAAAATAACAGAGGTGTTGCTTGGTTTGTTTACTTAGGAGGACAGGACATCTTCATGACTGAGGAGCAGAAGAAGTACTACAACGCCATGAAGAAACTCGGCTCCAAGAAACCTCAGAAGCCCATCCCCCGACCTCTGGTACCAACACACAAACACACTTAAAAACACTGATTCAGTTCAACATGATATCTGCAGCCAGCATCTAGATTTTTTAATCCGTTTTTTTTATAGGAACAAATGTTTTGTTTTTGTATCAAAAGTACGAAGGCAATGGTTTTGTTTTTATCCAAATAGATTTTTTAAAAAATCTGTTTCAACTAATAATATATAAAGTCTAATAAAGTTAATTTATTTAAACAGTATGTTTTAAAATAAAACAAAATGCCTTTACACAGTAAACACTTTCATACAGTAAAAACAACAGTTTTATTATATAGTTTTGTCCTTTGTAAGAAGGACAGAAAACTATCAAATTTGTGAAAAAACAGCTGTTTTTTTTTCCAATAAATTATCAAATAGAATCCAGTGGGATGAAACTACATGTACAATATTTATGTAATCATTCTGAGGATGCTCAAAAATTTATTTCAGTCACCTCTACTTTTTTTCTATCAATATTTGCCTGCTGTGTAGAAAATAGAGTTACGTCCATAAGTTTCTGTAGCCTCTGTATGCCACCACAGTAGATTTTAAATTAAACAGTTAACATGTGATTGAAGTGCAGACTTTCAGCTTTAATTCTAAGGGCTTTTTACAAAAGCACTGCATGAACTGTTTAGGAATTACAGCCATTTTTATACACAGTCCCCCATTTTCAGAGGCTCAAAAACAATTGACTGACAACACGTTTCCTGGCCTGTGAAGTATCAAAGTGATGAATTTGTATTTTATAGCTTCTCACTGTATTTTTTAATACGAGGCCCAAAGAGATGTCGAGGGAGGCCATAATTAGGCTGAAAAAACAAAATAAACCTCTCAGAGAGGCAGCATTCTTAAAAAGAAGAAATGCACCGACCAGCTCAGCAACACCAAAAGACCTGAAAGACCACAGAAGACAACTAAAGTGGATGATCACAGAATTATTTCCATGGTTAAGAAAAACAGTTTGACAACATCAACATCAAGAATACTCTCAAGGTGGCAGGAGTATCACTGTATCACAAAGTCTACAATCATGAATGAATGAATGGAAATAGGGAGTTTACAACAAGGTAAAAACCACCGGTTACATTCAAGAACAGGAAGACCAGATTAGACTTTGCCAGGAAACATCTAAATGAACCCGCGCAGTTCTGGAAAAAGTTCTTTGGACAGATGAAACCAAGATGAAGTATACCACATCATCTGTCAAACATGATGGAGGCATGGGCATGTATGGCTGCCAGTGGAACCGGGTGACTTGTGTTTTTTGATGCTGTGACTGCTGATAGAAGCAGCAGGGTGAATTGTGAAATGTACAGGGCTATACTCTCTGATCAGATTCAGACAGATGCTGCAAAACTGATCAGACGGTGCTTCACAGTGCAAATAGATAATGACCCAAAGCATACTGCAAAAGCAACCCAAGAGTTTCTCAAGGCAAAGAAATGGGATATTCTTCAATGGCCAAGTCAGTCACCTGATCTTAGCCCAACAGGGCAGCTTTTCAGTTATTAAATACAAAACTGAATGCAGAGAGACCCACAAACAAGCAGCAACTGAAGGTGGCTGCAATAAAGGCAGAGCATCTCAAAGGAGGAAACACAGCATTGGTGATATCCATGGGTTCTAGACTTAAGGCAGTCATTGACTGCAAAGGATTTTCATCCAAGCATTAAAAACAATCTTTATATTTAAAATTATGTTAGTTTGTCCAATTACTTTTGAGCCTATGAAAAAAAGGGGGCTGTGTATAAAAATGGCTGTAATTCCTAAACAGTTAATGCAAAATTTATATAAAGCCCCTTGAATTAAAGCTGAAAGTCTGCACTTCAACCATATCTTGTTTGACTTAAAAATCCACTGTGGTGGTGTACAGAAGCAAAACTACAAGAACTGTGACACTGTCCAAAAAGGTATGGACCGAACTGTACAGTAGATGAGAGATTACGTCCTTTGAACATCTGAAACGTGTGCAGGAAGTGTTTAGATTTGATTACAATAATAAAAGTGATTTAACAAATGTGGTAACGTGCATGACAGATGTAAGTATGTGTAATTGTACTGGGAAATTTATGTTATCTTGAATTTATCAACAGGTCTTCAGAGGAAGAAATGCAGCCATATCTTTAATATAGGTGTATTTCGAAGTAAAGTGTTGGTTCTTTCTGCAGCTGAGCTGAATAAGTACAGTATGCCTTTTTTCTTAACCCGCTAATGTTTTTGTATACACCTGGGCAGCATGTCTGCACAACAGTTGAGTGCTTGGTTGTAGAAAACCATTTAGGTCTAAGGCCTAAGGCTACATCAGAGCACAACGGCACATCAGAACATGTAAATGATTAATGAAGTGACCACTGTGTAAATCATGCACAGCCCCTCTCTTGGTGTGGGGGTGTGGAGTTGCTGCAGAAAGACAGAACTGCAAAGTTCACCTGAAGACCTGAAACAGAAAGCAACCAAAGTCTGGCACAAAATCTGACAAATCAACTGCTAAGAATTTTAAAGAGTCTTTGTAGGAATCTTTCATAGTTTATTGGCTGTTTTTCAATTAACTACTACATTAGCAGGTATTTAACAACTGTAGCCATTAGCACATTTTCCATTTCTCTAATCAGTATCAAACATGTAGCGCTTATTTGGGAATATGTTTGAACACTATTTTCTAGGAAAAGAGAGAATTTTCTAATAAATTGTCTTGAAATTAAAAGTGATTTTATCAAGGTTTTCTTTTTAATCGCTAGTGATTAGCGTGACCTTGACCCTGGATCAACTGACACTCAAAATATCTGATCTTCTAAAGCTCTAAATCATTTTAACCAAGATACACACTGAAAGGGACATTCATGTTAAAACATCAACTCGTTTTTCAGTTTTACGTCACACATATTCTTGTACTGGAGTTCCTTTTAACTTGCCTGAGATGCATAAGGATATAAATATAAATGTATGTGGTGAGGTAATTTAAATCTAATGTCTATCAACAAACTGACCATCCAGGCGGCCTTTGTGTTTACCCTGCACGAAGGTCCTCAGTGCTCATGTTATAGCTGCGTCATGCTCCAGCTGTTTAATAGTGTCAAAGTAAAGAAGGTGACAAATGAATTCAAACTCAGCCCCGCATTTTCTCAGACCCCAACCACTAAACCCACCAAATGGTTGAAGAGAATGGCAAAGAACACACTCGCATACAGAGATTCCTTCCATTATTTACGTTGAGATTTAAGTATAGAACAATGCTAGAGTGCTGCATATAAATTTAAAAACAGCTACTCCTGCAGTTTAGGATTAATTTTAAAATCTTTTTGCTCCCATATAAGTACAAACATGGGTCTCCCCCTGAGTATCCATCAGGCCTGTTACAGTTTTAAATCTCAGGCTGCTTGCTGAGGAGCAGCTGTCAGCAGTCCCAAGCACCACACTCTGAAACTGTGGAACAGCCTCCCCCTCCAGATCATGTTTTCAACCCTCTCCAACAGTCTTCACATCTAAAAACACACCTCTTCTCATTGGCTTTTTCAGTTTAGGGTCAGTTTACAGGGGCGTCTTAAGTTCTTAAGTCAATAATTAAATGATTGTTTTAATGAGATGACGAGGTGAGATAAGATGTACTTTATTTATCCCAAAAGTTGGTAAATTCTTGTTATAGCAGCCAGAACAACAAACACATTAATAACACAATAAAGCAATAGCTCAATAAAGCAGAATAGCTTAATATAATCTCCTGACAAAATGAAATAACTAACTAAGAACTACTCAATTTGAAAAGAGATTAGTGACACAGTTTAATATAAAAAGGTAACTCAGTAGGTATAGAAGTTAAATAAAACACAATAAAATGTTAAATGACTCTATAAAGTGGAATAGAAAAGTTGCTCAATAAAGTAGGATTACACCAGTAGAAAAGAATAAAAACAAAATATTATAAGGTAGCTTAGTAAGTAAAACAAAGCTTAATGAAATGCAATAAAGTTTAAAATAAAAGACAACTGAATGGATTTATAACATCTTCCTGTTCTTCATCTGCCTCCATCTCACCACCCTCTTCTGTCACACCAACCCTCTGCATGTCCTCCTTCACTGCACTACACTAAAACAAAATAAAACAACACCAACAGCTTACTAAATGTAGTGGAAAACAAGCCCAGCAAATGGCAGATGGCATTTGAGGGGTTCAGTATACACAGAGTTTAAAGTGTTGTGAAAAGAGTTGAAGTTAAACTATTAACATG
Source organism: Paratilapia polleni (assembly GCA_015106735.1). Lineage (NCBI taxonomy): Eukaryota > Metazoa > Chordata > Actinopteri > Cichliformes > Cichlidae > Paratilapia > Paratilapia polleni. The sequence goes on along the minus strand of VUQI01062843.1, from coordinate 4,691 downwards.
AGAGAACAGATGATTCTCATCTGGACAGATGTGTTCCACTGTAGAGAGTTACTGCATTAAGTAGAAAAGACTTCCTGTATCTGTCTTTGTGGCAGTGAATCTGAATCAGCTGTGCAGCACACTGGTCAGCATCTTCAGTGATTGTGTAAATGTGGTATATAAACAACCTGACTTGGCTTATCAATGACACACAAAAAAACCACAAACTACATAATGATTAATCGTCTAAATCAAACCTCTTCTTCCTTCGTAGAACCCTCTGCAGGGCTTCTTCTTCGACATGGTCGGGAAGCAAGCATTCGATATCATCATCATGGTGCTGATCCTCCTCAACATGATCACCATGATGGTGGAGACGGACGAGCAGTCGCCTCAGATGGAGAAAGTCCTGAACAACATCAACCTGGCCTTCATCATCATCTTCACCACCGAGTGCCTCATCAAGATCGTGGCGCTGCGATGCTACTTCTTCACGGTCGGCTGGAACATCTTTGACTTTGTTGTGGTCATTCTCTCCATCGTTGGTGAGTTCAGCTACGAAAAGATAAGAGGCGAAAAAGCTTTGCAGACATTAGTTGGGATTAATAAAGTATTCTGATTCTGATTCACCTCTAAAACATTTATTTTGTAGCATTTTCAAATACGAAAAGTACAACTTATATTGACATAGAACCAGAATTCTGTATTTTCCAGCTAATTTCGTGGAAACTTCCTAAAAATTATGCCTGTAATTTAACTGCTAATTATAATGATATTTCTTTTTTGAAAAAAAAAATGCATACTTTGGTCTTATTTATAAAGGAAATTTGTTGGTCCAGTTGTGAGCTTCCTGCTTGTTGCACTGGAGTGCATGTAAGTGCAAAGTAGCTCATAAAGTGACACAGATGTCTACCAAAGTTTCCTAGAAAGACAAAAACTCTACATAACATTGAACTACCATGAATTGTAGATCCATATTATAATCAGCAAATATTCAGTCCAATTGATATGATAATCAACAAATAGAACTTACTACATGCAATAAAGATTAACTTACTTTACTGTTATTCTTAAAACTGTATTAATGGCACCTGTGTTGCCATTTCCTGTCGTATAACACCAGCACAAATTAGGGTTTGACAAGACAAAGAAAAGCAAACTTTTCAGAAAACAAGAATACGGCTCGAGAAAAAGAGACTGAAGTTATGCAACAGTCACACTACGGAAAACAGTGGTTAGAGATCGCTGCACAACCAAAATCATTGTGACCGCGTGCAATGAACTTGCAGCCTCGTTGACTTTGAAATGCTTGCTTCAAAGACTGGGACCAGGTCTGCGACCACTTTCAGTCCGTTGTCATCTTCAAAACAACTTTAGTGCGTCAAGATGGCGATGAAACAGCAAGAAGACAGGGTCAGTCTGCTATCAGTCTGCGATTGACTGGGGTTAAGTTGGTAATCATGTATACATGCAATCTGTTTGTGATAATACACAATTAACTGTGATAAATTGGTGAAAAATCACAAACCTGTTGTCATCTACATACACAAAATTCACATTAAAGAGAAATTCACATTAACTAGTTTACTTACATTCAGACTGCAGCCAGAACCTCATAGATTTGAAAACAAAATTCCTCCACAAACACTGATCTAGTTGCTGCAAGATGACGACATAAGCACTCAGCAACTGTCTGCATTTGTAAATTAGATGACAATTATTTGCAAACCTTCGGCAATCTGTCTGAGAGTGATTGCAGTCAGTATGAGTCAGACCGCAATCTGTGCAATCGCCTTGCGATAGAAAGTGGTCACCCAGATTATGAGGGTGTTGCATGCTCAACCTCAGAGCGATCAGTTGGTCATTGCAACTACTTGCAATCAGTCGCTAAATGGGAAAAAATTCAATTAAATCACCCAGCAACCACCAATTTTTCCTAGTCACAAGGACGTTGCCGTCGTATTTTTACTCTAGTGTGACTGAGTCATTAGGCAAGTTGCCAAGCGGCAACTTCTGATGAAAAACAGTGACAATGTTTAAGTGCTGAAAACTGCAGTTCCAATAATGGCCTCTTGAGGCTGGTTCCATAGATTCCTGTGTTAAAATCCCAGATTTACAGCATTAAAAAATTTGTTAACAGCCTGGTACAAAAATGGTCCTCTATGGAGTTTCCAGCTGCACAACAACTGTACAGGGGAGGGTGGGGGTTTATTACTTACTTGTTTGGATATTGTTAAACCTTAAAGTTAGGGATGTGGCCACTTTGACTGACAGGTCTGCTAATTGGAGTCACTGAATTGGATCAAAACACTAGAAACCAGTGGTTGACGTCACAGTGGCCACATCCATTTTTCTAAAGGCAACCGACATTAATCACATAAATAAATACACAGCTCGGCTGTGTTTCATGTAGCGGGAAACGAGGTGCAACAGGAGGACACAACTCTTTTCCTCTAAAATAGTGACTAAAAGGTGGCACAACATCTGACAAATCAACTTCTAAGAATTTGAGTCTTTCTAGGAAACTTTCAATTAATGAGAATTTTTTCACTTACCCATAACATTACTCAATAAGTGAGTGATTATTAAGTGTAGTCACCAACACGTCAGTACCAAAACATGCAGCTCTTACTTGGAAATGTCTTTTTAATTCACAATTAAACATCTCCTTACTTTAAGGCAATGGTTTCCAGGAAACGGAAAGACTCATAAAATGTTTTCTTCAAGGTTTTGTTTTAACTGCTAGTGATTAGCTGAATTAAAAATATGACATTGAATTTGTGAAGGAGTGTTTGACAGTTTCAGGTTCCCTAAATTTCTTTACTTTTGAACTTCCTTTTAAATAATTTGGACCAAGATTTAACTGTTAAAAAAAAATCAACCTGTTTTCCTGAATGATCTCAGACATGTCTCACATTTATATACTGGATTTTCTTGTAACTTACAGCTGACATACATAGGCTGCTATATGTATGTGGTGAGCTAATAGCAGCCTATGTATGCACCCTGTGTGCACACATGCTGTGTGTGAGCCATCAGCTGTAGCAGCAGGAAACAATGTAATGTCTGCCTGACAGTCATCTGTCAACAAAGTGACCATGCAGTTGGCCTTCATGTTTACCCTGCACCAAGGTCCTGTGTGGTCATATTACACACACACACACACACACACACACTAAAAACACACATCACACACAGTCTGCAGAGACATCACAGAGCAACCTAAGCAGGTAATTCAGCTATCAGTGTTCATATGTTGTGTGCACTGCTGCTCCTGTTAGCCTGACAGGAATGTGTATGAGTGTGTAATTAAGTGTGTGTCTCTGTGTATGTATTTGTGTGCACGCTAAAGCGAGGCTGCCTGGGGGGAGGTGAAGGTAACAGCAGCAATCAGAGCTGCCACAGGGCGGTCCCTGGAGACAAATCAAACATGATTGACCTGTTACATCAGCTGCTCTGCATGTGTGTGTGTGTGTATGTGAGAGAGAGAGAGATGTTAGGATGGGGGGATAAGCTGAGTTGATGTACGACGTGATGGTGATTCCCTCTCGACACCCCCTGCTCTTCCCTTCTATCACCTATAACTTACACAGGGAGATGAATGAAAGAAAAAAAGTGTGTGTGTGTGTGGTGACAGGCCAGCTCCTCTCCAACTTTATCACTCCCAGATAAGAAGGAAAAGATGGATGAATTACAGCGTTTGACTTGCTGTTAGTGGAGAAAGACGGCTCAGCTCTCCAGTTCCAATAAGTCCAGTTGTAAACTCAGCAGACCTGCCACATAAAAACTGAAATATCCAAACTGAGAGCTTTTAGATGATGTAACTCGCAGGAATGTCATCACATAAAAGAAAATTCAATAGTCTTTAGTTCATCAATTCTTTGTAAGGTACATTAGAAAAATTCTGAAAATAATGCAGTTTCTCTGCAGATGAATGTAGTGCAAAATAACAGATTAAAATCCAGTCCTTTTCAGACATCAGAGTTTGCTTTTAATTGTTATATTTCAGCCAGAATTATCTAAATATAGTGTTGCAGGTAGAACTAATGACTAATAGCTAAGTCCATATGAAGATTTAACAAGAAATTACCAATTACTGACATTAAAGTATATAAAAGGAGGATGTAGCCACTGTAATGTCACCAGCTGGATTCCCATTGCCCATTTTGAAAGCTCCACATTATGGCCATCGCTATCTTGGTTTTTGGAGCCAGACGTGACCACATTAGGCCTTAGTCATGAAAGCCTAAAAACTGGTCAATGATCCATTGGTAACCACCACTCGCTAGGGAAAAATTCAATTCAATTCAATTTTATTTATATAGCGCCAAATCACAACAACAGTCACCTCAAGGCGCTTTATATTTTAGGGTAAAGACCCTACAATATTAGACAGAAAACCCCAACAATCAGACGACCCCCTGTGAGCAAGCACTTGGCAACAGTGGGAAGGAAAAACTCCCTTTTAACAGGAAGAAACCTCTGGCAGAACCAGGCTCAGGGAGGGGCAGCCATCTGCTGTGACCAGTTGGGGATGAGGGGAAACAGAAGAGAGGAGAGGGAGACAGGACAAAAAGGCACACCTATGGGAGAGAGACAGAGTTTAATAATAGCTAATGATTAAATGCAAGTGGTGTATAAACACATGGAGAGTGAAAGGAAGTGAGGAAGAGGAAGTGCTCAGTGCATCATGGTAAACCCCCAGCAGCCTA
>VUQI01062842.1:16532-26650 GCA_015106735.1 Paratilapia polleni | reverse complement strand
AGACTGCTGCAGGGTGTGGGACGACCTGATGATGTGCTGGCGTGCGTCGAGGCCGGTGTGGACCTCTTTGAGAGTTTTTTCCCCTTCCAGGTGACGGAGCGAGGCTGTGCTCTCTGCTTCAGCTTCGACATATCCCTGGACCCAGAGCGCGCAGGTAGAGCGCCCCCTGCAGGTGTGATGAAGAGCTGTGCTAAACTGTAGTTAACACTTTTCGACCTCCCCACAGTTATCAGCTGGAGTTGCGTCATTATTGCCAACGAAACTAAACTGAAGTGAAAGAAAGTTTCACTTCACTGGCAGTTTTGGGGCACACATATCAGTCTATAATCTCTCTATAATTCATACATGCAGGCCCTCAGCACCAAACTCCATTAATAAAACATCTTATTTTATTCTTAATAATTCCATAGTCTTTGCCTTTCACTTGTATTCCAGCATCACTTTGATGCTGTAACCTGCATTAAACATATCAGGAGGTATAGATGAAGCTTGTTAATTTTCTACTGCTGTAGCAATCCTATTTAATGGCCCTCAAACTTTATTATAAATGCATTGTTTCAGACTCTGCAGCACCCACATTTTTCCTGAGAAAGCAGCTTTCTGGTACTTATTAGGCAGCAGCCTGCAACAGCCGTTTTATTTTCAGACATGCAGCATTTAAATCAGAGCACAGAGAGGTTTAATTTCAAATTAAAAGGGCAAAAAGGGAATGAAGGGGAGAAGGCTAAAATCAGACATTTTAGAATAAATTTTTTTACAGTTCTGCTCTGGTAAAAGCAGATGACCTTTCAGGTAAATCTGTTCCGCTCAAATTGTGATGAAAGAAATTACCCTCAAAAAGATGGAAAACACTCGCATATCCCTTTCAGAGCTTACAGTGTATGCCTCGAGGAAACTGACCTGTCACTATGTAATTTCTTTGGATATTCAGATTATAATGACTCCTGAACACATGTGAATGATAAACATAATAGTGGATTAAAGAGAAATGGCCAGAGCAATGCAAAAAGATAAAAGGGTATAAATAAAGTTAGATTTCATGTATGAAGAAGTATTAGTGTTAATGTATTAGAAAGGGGGACAGGCACCACTTTCATGTTTTAAGTGGCACAGAGTGTGAGTTAACTGATAAAACAGAAGTGATGATTAAATATGCTCAATAAAAGGCCTAGCAGATTTGTTAATTTCCATAGGAGGAGCCTTTGATGATGAGTTTAAATTGCATATGTTCCTGGTTCTTACACAAATGTAAAAAAGGGCTTTCATCTCACAGCGATGCACAGAGAATCAAACCAGTTTTAATCAGACTAGTTTCAACGTAAAGACCTCGCAGAGTGTTTTGCCTTTATCTAGTTTTAATTTGGTGGGAAACGAGGCAGAGTCTGACAGCTGTTGGGGACAGTTTTCACGTAATGAATAGAAAACAACTGTGTTATGTGTGGGTGTGGTGATCATTAACATCTGATATGGATATGATGGCTTATGAACTTGTGCTTTTGTTTGTGTTCTTAGTGACTGGTGCATATTGTACAAGCCCAAGATTAGTTGCAAACAGAAATACAGTGGGTGAAATAATATCAAACTCAAGGTAAAGTTGCAACCAGCCTTATTGTTATCCCCAGTGAAAAGCTACAGAAGCCCTGGCCTGCTTGTATCTAATTAAGAAGTTGTATTAAACTCATCTGACAGAGGGAAGTTTGGTATATGGCCATATGTAGTGTCAGACAGCATTAATCGATTCTGCACATGGAGTATAATGGAGTTCAGTGGAGGTGAGCGCCGTGATGGTGTCAAACCCTCAGAGAAATTCTAATTCCCCATTCAGCCAATTACAAAGCCCTGTGGGCGGTATGTCAACGCCCTCACTTCCCAGTTAAGGTTCCTTTTGACATGTCAGAGCATATGGTTGTTCACCCCTTCCTCCCTTCTCACCCTCTTAAAGTATTCATCTGTCACACTGTTTTTTTTCTCTATATATAGAACTTCCTCCAATCTGTTTTTTTTTTCTCGCTGCTATTTCTGCCATATAAAGCCGAGTAACTGCTTATCTGACACAAAACTAAGGGGATTTTAGCGTATGGAAATGATTATGCCATAGAAATGTGTAATTTGGGGTAAAAACAGCATGTGCACTAACAAGTAGAAAACAGAGTGTGTCTGCTAATTGCAGCTAAATGTGTTTGGCTCTAAGCTATATCTTGTAAAAGCTAACTAGCAGAGCTTATCAGAGTGGCAGTAATGATGTCTCTGCTGCATCTGACTCGCATGATTTAAAGTGTCTAAACTACCTTCAAATCATATTTTAAATGTTTGTAAAGATGAACTTATTGGCCTGGCTCATTAGTTCAAATGGATGTGAGCACATTTTGTTTGTAGATGTGTTTTACATGCAGCTTTTAAACATCAAGTGTAAGATCCACAATGCAGTTAGGACTTTTCTCTCTCATGGTCTTATGAAGGGCCTGTGACAATGATAGCCTTCAAACTCCTCTCCCTTTATTCTTAGATCCACTTTCTGTTGTTGCTGCTTTTTGCCTTTGTAATGCAAAATTTATCTCCAGTGAAAGTTATTTCTCACTTCTTTATGCTTTATTAGCTTTGGTCAAGCCTCATTCTATCCAGTTTTATTCTGAAGCTTATCACCTCCCCTTTTAAGCTCCGTGCAGACACCATGATAATTTCCGTTTTATGCTTTGTTTATGCACTTTGTTGCTCTCTGCATCACCTCTTTCAGTTTCCACTAAACCCATTATGCTCTTCTCTTACCGTTTAATCTCTATCTTTAATAATAGGCATTGCTACGGATCACTTTTTTCCTTTTTCTCTTTTCCTTTTTTCCTTTTCTGGCCTCTCCCCTCCATCTTCCTCTTATCTTACTGGCCAGAAATCCAGTCCTCCTCTAAACAACAACCAAACTTACAATTCAGATTCAGTTAAGTGAAGTCACCTCACACTGTAATAAATGAAGGAATCTCTGTATGCACGTGTCTATTATCTGATCCCTTTCAAAGTTGCTGGGCGTATTGCTGGGGAAGTGTAGTGTTTGAAGTTGTTTGGAAGAGAGGTCCACAAATTTGGGTTAAAAGTTTTTTTTTCTGTTAGGCAGCTGCATGGAAACCCAAGCTGGTAGGGGACCTCTGAGGGCTGACACACTTCTCAGCACTATTTCAACATGTGTCAACTGCAGTGGATATGAGTTCCTCCCACTTACAAAAAAACCCCAAAACTCTATACCTTCAGAGTGACCTGCAGTGTGAGATCCTTTGTATATGTGTGCGTGCTCAACAGCTCTTCTAAACTCAAAATTATATGTAAATGTTGTTTTGCTATCTTTATTAAGTCTCAGCTGTTCTGATTTCTCTTATCACTGCAGTGGTTACAGCACTGTGCAAAAGTCTTGAGCCACCCCTCATTTCTTTATATTTTGCTAGGAAAATGGAAATAGGTGCAGTGATTTATTGAAATGTGCAAACATACATGGAAATACAGCATATAAGGCAAAAACAGAGTTTGTACAACTCTAATGAGCTTGAAAGTCAATATTTGGTATGACCACCTTTATTCTTCAACACAGCCTGAACTCTCTTAGACAAGCTTTCTTGTAATTTCTTTAAGTAGTCTTCAGGAACAGTTCTCCAGGCTTCTTGAAGGACATTCAAAGCTCTTCTTTGGATGTTGGCTGCCTTTTGTTCCATTCTCTATCAAGATGATACTACACTGCTTCAATATGTTCAATGTTGAGGTCCGGGCTCTGAGGAGGCCAATCCATGACTGATAGTGTTGCATTGTGTGTTTTTCTATCCATGTATATGTTTACTGCATTGGCAGTGTGTTTGGGATCATTTTCATGCTGAAAAATAAATCTGTTGCCAATTAGACAGTTTCCAGATGGTATTGCATGGTGGATCAAAATCTGACTTTTCTGTATAATGTTCCATCATTTTTGACAAGATCTCCAACACCACTGGCTGAAATGCAGCCCCAAACCATGACAGAGCCTCCACTGTGTTTTACAGATGGCTGTAGATACTCACTGTTGTACCTCAACAGTAAGGACATGACTTTCAGATGCTGTTCATCTGCTGTAGATATTTTTTTAGGCCTGCTACTTCTTTTTTTGTACTCCACTTGTCTAGTTTCCTCAAATTGTTTTAAGGACACACTGCACACCATCCAGAGATATGTCAAGTTTTCAGCTAATGGCTCTTTGGGAATCACCAAAAATACTATTTTATGTCTGTCAAACTGTGTTATCTTTGGTATTTTTTTGTAGATTTAACTAAAGAAATGGGCACAAATTATGTGTTTTTGTGACAGGCTGCTAGTAACAAAGTGCCTAAAGATACAATTTAAAATAAGTTCTTTGCTAAGTTATCTGTTATGTGTAGACACAACACTGGTTTATCCCTTGAGTTAGGTGCCTTTTTTATGCTTGAATGATTCATGGTCAGTGTTAAGTGGCTTAACAAACATAAAAACATCCCTCTGAAAATGGTCACGTACAAGGACTGGACTGAAAATGAGTGAAAAAGCAGCCAATGTCCGAAGAAAAACTTTGAAAGACCTTCAGAAAGTCTGGAGAACTATTGCTCAAGAGCACTTTAAAAATTACAAGACAATCTGGCTCCTTGGCAAGAAAATATAAAGAAATTAGGGGTGGCTCAAGACTTTTGCACAGTACTGTAGATTGCGCAGTTATAGCTGTCTCAGTTAGCATTAGCTCTGCTGCTCAGGCTTATGTTGGGTTTTAGTTGTTAATTAGCAGCTACACATATAAATGCAGGTGCTCTGCTTCTGTTTGTGCATTAGTTCTGCTTCTTTGGCTCACTTTGCTGTTGTTGATAATATCAGTGCAGATAATGTCAGATATCTGGATTGCAGTTCAAGGCTAATGTTGTAAAAACATTGCATCTTAATGTTTGCAACCTGAATCAGCTGTGTATTTAGCTTACACACCCCACCCCCCTTGCATTAATGACTTCAGTCACTCATGCTGCAAGCCACAATTAGACCCCATCCGAGCAGGCATGTTTTCAGCGGCCACTGTCGGTGTTATATCAGAATGGTGGGAAGAAAATAGGATGCAGAAGTGTTAGCTAGGGCTGATTCTTCAGTATGTGGTGTTTGATTGTTGCTGTCGGTTGCAGTGGGACATGCTGTCTGTCCAGAGATGAGATTATGAGTCGTTTGTGCTGGGATTTATAATATCCATGTATGTTTTGGCAGTGCTGGAGTTGAACGAAGAGAAAGACACAGCACGGGAGACCCAGCATAATGGTGATCTGAATCGTCATGATCAAACACAGATGACACCCTTTGAGATGAACCTCAAAGAGAAAAGGTTCGTAGCAGCTATTGGAAGACCCCAGTGGGTTTTATAAGCAGTGGTGCTTGCAAGTTCTTATCTTTCATGTGTTTACTGAACACCTAATTTACATTTACAATGCTTGTTCATGAATTCTACTTAAACTTTGTTGAACTTCTGCCCAGGTACCACGACGACTTTAGGCCCCTGGTGGAGGGGTGTGGCTGCTACTGCTGTAAGAACCACCAGAGGGCGTACCTGCACCACCTGCTGGTGACCAATGAGCTGCTGGCTGGAGTTCTGCTCATGATCCACAACACGGCCCACTATCACGGCTTCTTCGGGGCCTTAAGAGAAGCTTTGGCCAATGATAAACTGGATCTCCTCAAGAAACGAGTACTTGGGGATGGAGGCCGGCAGACAGAAAGAAAGGAGTAAGATGGATAAGCCAAGAGATACAAGAGGGAATGAGCTGAGGGACTAAGGGGGAGTTCTTCTTGACTGGAGTGACATGGCCAGAGGCAGTCATAAGTACTATCTTGTTCTGCCAAGTCCAGTCACAGGATGAACTGTGATGCTGCAGAGTCCTTGAGAATGACACACTCCATATGTTGCTAAAGCCATGTCTTTGCTTTAAAGAAGAAGATAAAAGGAGAACGGAGTACATACAGGCAAAGTTTTGGTGTTTGTGTCCTGGTTTCACATCTGGAGGACCACTTTCTTAAGCTATTGATCTGAGCAGACAGCCAGGAGACAGAGTCAGGGTTCAGTGACTATGGGGAGAAAGGCGCTTGATAAGAGGTCAGGAGGAATCTGCATAAAACATATAGTGAGGATGGATGGTGGTGGACTATTGATGACGACTGAAACCTTAATGTGGCCTGAGTGCAGGTCAGCAGATGACTAATGTCCTCTGAACTCAGTGACATAGCAGCACAGACCAGAGGGAGAACCAATGAGTGTGATCAATTGTTGCCGAGTGTAAAAAAAAAAAAAAAACTTAAATAGATGCCACTGTTCTCCTGTTATATGTGAACAGGTCATGTGTAAAATACGATTCCACGAAGGCTTTGTTTTTGTCATTTCATACTTTACTGATCAGTCCTAATCAAACATTTGTCTTTTGTTCATGTGCTCCATGAATATTTATAATGTTTCAGTTGGATGCCTCTATTAACACGAGCTTCTCACACACATGTGGATTGACTTCATGTAGTTTTCAACCTCACTGACTAACCAGCATCTACGTTGAGATTGTGCTTTGCATTAAACAGAACTCCAGTGCTCTCTGGCTAACTGGAGTTTTAGACTGACAGCTCCCCGATTTGTGCCGCTGAGAGAGGATAAAGATCAGATAAAGATATGGGTCTCTGCTGCCTCCCCTGCCGTGATGGAAGGGGGCTTTTTTTTGAAGGTGAGGGGATGTAATTGACTGCCAGACCTTGCAGAGACCATGCAGATGTCTGTGAGGGACAGGAAACAGGCTTACAGAGAGGAGACTGTGACAGATTTATGTAACAGCAATGAGGATTTTATTTACATTGTGGGTTACCTTAACCACATCAAGCATTATGAACAAGTAGGCTGGAGGATTTGCTGTCATCTATTGGTGGGCATAAATGCTTAAGGACCAAAGAGATGAAAAGGGCTGAAAGGGATGAAAAGATGGAGGAAAGCTAAAACAAGCAGTGACCTTCAGACTGTTTATTTTGAGGCTTAATGGGATGGTAGCAGACAAACTATTGAGGAGAAGGTTGTAAAGTCAATTCCCCTGGTTAGCTGGTAAAAAATAGGAAAGGAAATAAATGGCTATTGCCCTCATTTCCCCAGAAAATTGCTGCATAGATATAGATGACTTGCATTAAAACAATCTTAGTAGAGGTAGAAGGCAGCTAACAAAACAGCAGTTTTCTTGTGTAATGTGCATCTGATTTTTTTTTTTCTGCTCAGCAAATCTACCCTTGGTAAATATGCACTAATTACAGACCCAAGATTTCATCTGATTATTGCACTAATTAGGCCCTATTGAAGCTGTTACCGCTGATTGTTGAGTGAATTTTCCTTTAATGAGTCTAGACCCCAGCCGATTATTCATTTTCTTGCACTGGTTTGTTTATTAAAACTTGTGACCTCCAAAAGTGGAACATAAGTGATCGCAATAATGATGAGATGCAGCACAGCAAACAGAAATATAAATAGGAACATAGCAGATGAGAATGTGTTTAAACATCACAGCTCGGTTTAATGCTTGAATGTGTTAAGAGGAAAAAAATAATAATAATGAAGGTGTAAATATGGGAACACTTTGTGAATTTGGAGCATATTTAATACAATTTACAGTAACAGGTCCACACAAGGCTGGACTCTTTTATCCAGAATGTACACAAGAAGTGTGTAATACAGTCATGTAAAAAAGAAAGTTTTCACAGCATTCTATGCAGTCCTGTGAAAAACTAAGTACACCCCATGATTCAGTACCTTGCAGAACCACTTTTAGCAGCAGTAACTTGAAGTAATTTTTTTCTGTATGACTTCATCAGTCTCTCACATCATTGTGGAGGAATTTTGGCCCACTCTTCTTTACAACGTTGCTCTCTTGAGGTCCTGCCACAGTATTTCAATCAAGTTGAGGTCTGGACTTTGACAGGGCCATTGCAATACCTTCATTCTTTTTTTTTTTAGTCATTTTGTTGTAGATTTGCTGGTTTGCTTGGAATCATTGTTCTGTTGCATGACATAATTTTGGCCAAGCTTTAGCTGTTGTACAGATGGCCTCACATTTGACTCTAGAATACTTTGGTATACAGAGGAGTTCATGGTTGACTCAATGACTGCAAGGTGCCCAGGGTTCTGTACTACGAAGCGAGTTCAGCATACCCAGGGTATCTTTCCGTTATCTGGATTCACTTACCCTAACATCACTGATCAGGATAAGCGGTCACACGAAGCTGGATATCAACATTGATTTTACAAAGGAAGAATACACTATAATATTAGAAAAATATTAAGAGGTTACACACATAATACAGAATGAAAGTAACACAGCTGCTGCAGGTAAATCAGCAGTGTGAGAGGAAAAGCTCTGTAGAGGAGTTTAGTGTTAAAAGCGCTGCATGAATGTGTGAGCGCTTTAAACATTTTGGCTGGAAAAGAGCTGCTATATTAATAAAGTTTAGCTTATTTGAAGGCAGAAAGAAATGCTGGCAAAAATGCCACTTGTGTGAGTAAACAGACTTATCAATATCACAACTTCATCATTAAGACTCAGGAGAATCTGATACTATTACAAAACCTTGGACCCTCCTACTCTCTGCACACAGAGGTCCAAGGGATCTTCGGGAAATGGTGACAGTATTTTCCGAAGACTTGATTGGCCAGTAGGCGGTGATTTCACACCTGTTGATCTCAAATCTGATTAGGTTTGCAGCATAAGTTACCATGGTGATATACCCCGGTAAAAAGTGAACCCCCTTCGTAGTACAGAAAACCCAGGGTCAACCCTGACGTTACCTGGATAAGACGAAATCCTGCTTTGTAGTACAGGCCTCAGGTCCTGTGGCTGCAAAACAAGCCCAAATCATCACCCCTCCATCATTGTACTTGACTGTTGGTATGAGGTGTTTGTGTTGACAAGCTGTGTTTGGTTTTTGCCAAACATGGCGCTGCACATCATGGCCAAACATCTCCACTTTGGTCTCATCTGTCCAAAGGACATTGTTCCAGATGTCTTGTTTTTTTTTTTCAGTTGCAACTTTGCAAACCTAGAGGGGAACCTTGGTTTTTTTGCAGTTTCTCTGAGCATTGCACCATCTGACCTTGGGGTGAATTTGCTGGGATGTCCTGGCATTGTGTGGTGCTCTGCTTTTACAGAGGTGCTCATACTTGCTGATGATCAGTTAATCAAGTGTATTTGATTAGCAGCACCTGGCTGCTATTTACCCTCTCAATTCCTATGGAAGCAGTAAGGGTGCTTTTTCACAGGACTGGAGAGAGTCCTGTGGAAAAAATTTTTTTAATCATGTGACTGTATATTAAAACAATGCATATGGGTCTCATGTAGTGAAAAATGGTGCTGCATATTTACACACTGATGGATCAACATTTGTTTGGACACGCTTCTTTAAACCGATGTTTTGGTTTCCACCAACTCTTGGGGGAAAATATCCAGCTGCTTAGATGCTAAATGCTACACCATGTTGACCAGCCAGCCTATTAGGCTGGCAACCAAGTCAAAACAATGTTGTGGGCTATAAAATCAAAACAATGAGGAGAGTGACTTTTAATGCTTTGTAGTCTGGTGATGACTGTTTATGGATTTGTTACAGCTTATCTTAAATGTTGGCTGGTGCTGTTTTAAACTGGCAGTGCTGCAACAAAGCTGCATAACAATGACTTGAATTTGAAATTTGCACTTATCTAAATAGCTTTTATCTCTGTCGAATGCAGTTTAAACATTCACTGTGTTACATAAAGTAAGAGCCAAGATAATGTGTCCACAAAATAATTTATCTCATACTGCATAGGAGTTAATTTCCTTTGAGGAGTTTTACAGAGTGGAGCTGATGGCAACGCTAATGCTCATTCACTGTGTGCCTCTTTCTCTGACATTGGGCACAGTTTCCAAGTAAAAGGGCTCTGAATGACAGAGTCAGCAGGTGGTCCTCATAGCTCATTTCAACCAATTACACAGATGGAGAGAATCATTCAGGCTGGATCACTACAAGTATCTTTCTTCCTCTCCGCTCTTCTGGACAAGTCTGCAGCAGGAGCCGAGCTGAGCATTTATCTCACACTTCACACGGCAGCTGGATTG
>VUQI01062842.1:0-16512 GCA_015106735.1 Paratilapia polleni | reverse complement strand
GATAGCACAACATTAAAAAAAAAAAAAAAAGGAATGAGCTGAGCTGCTCTTGCGAAACAACATGGCTTTATGACAAAGTCTCATAAAACCAGCAATGTGAGGTGTAGTGGGTGTTATTGTGGTGGAAATGATGGCCAGCAGAGAGGTTTATCTGTGAGGGATTGTGTTGTTAGAGCAGAGTCTTTTCAGAGGGAAGACAGTGCTTATGGAAACGAGTGTCCGCAGTGAAATGGGAGCTTAAATCTTTGGTTTGAAAAAGTGCTCCAGTTGCCTGAGCCATGGATGGATTACTGAACAGGCCTACCAGGCATATGCCCAGGAGCCACCTGAACCGTTCGAAAAGCTCTGAATATTTCCTGTAGGAAAGTCAAACAACCTTCAAAGGGATGCAAAATGACTGCAAAAATACATGTAACACAACTACAAAAAGACACAAAATGACTACAAAGAGATGCAAAATAGGCACAAGGGGATGCAAAATGATTACAAAAAAGTCTGGTTGCCTTCTGTGTAAAGAGAGGTGGGTGGCTTGCATTTCTGTGCTCAGGAGCCTGTTATCTCGATTTGTTCAGGGCTCTTAAAGAACAAGGCTGGTGATTTTCTCTATTTTGATTATTAATACCTAAAACAACAAGCCCGTATTTTCTGACCGTCCAAAACCTGATGTATCTTATTCTTTGCCAAAGAACTCCAGTAATCTCTCTATTTAAACACATTACTGAGCCACACTGTTGCAGTGGGTGGTATGAATCGTCATTACAGAAGGTACAGGGAGGATGGTTTATATAGAAACAGTCTTTCTTTTAGTCAATGGGGGTAACGGTGTTAGACTTTAGTCATCAGCCTCTGTCGTGTTTACTCTTCTGAACACATATACAAATATGGTTCTGTGAATACACGTCCAGCAGATTCTTCCTGATTGGACAATAAGCACTAATCAATAATCAAAGTCAAGAGATAGTCCTCAAGCGACACCCTCTGGGGCTGCAAAATGAAACTGGTGCAGAAGTTCCAAAACCTGTTGCATGAATGGCCTCTAGAGGCCGGCTTTAAAAGTGAGTCGGTCCCTGTAGACTCCCATGTTAAAACATCCAGCAGAAAAAGTTTACCGCCTGGTACAAAAATGGTTTTCCTCTCTGTAGCTAATGTTACTCTTGGTGACAAATGAATGTTTATATAACTCACTCATTTAAATTGTATTCAGGCTTAAAGTTATGCATTATTAGAGAATTGTTCTGACTGACAGGTAGGTGCTGAGACAGGTGGCTGGCTGTGACCTCAGATAATTGGAGTCACTGACCTAGACCTTGGTCATGTTTGTGGTGTTGGTGCCTTTTGGACATATTGGAGCGTTTTTAATTAATTAATTAATGTTTTGGTGAGTGGAATTCTATTATTTGCATGTTACAGAGCACTGAGTAGTGTCTGTCGGTGCAGTACACCCATACAGTCTACGTTTGCACTTTGCTAACCAAGCAAGCTAGTTTAGCTGATACCTTAGCACTCCATCTTCTTGTCTAAATGACGCAGCATGGGAAAAGCTGGCTAAAGACGCAGACCGCTGCTCACAAAAACAGCCATTGACGCAATCAAGAGCAACAAGACTTTCCAGTATTACAGTATACAATGTTTGTTATTTTAACTTCACTGTCTGCAATATCTCTCAAAACTATGTCTGAAAATTGTAGTTTAATTAAGCAGCTTTTGATGCATAAACTGTAAATAACTATTTTCCCCCAAATCCTCGTCCAGTAAATTTCTCGGCTGTGAGGGGGAAAACCCCTGATTGGTGCAGCCAAACACGCCTGGGGGGTGAAATCTGGCCAGTCAGCCAGCAAAATTTTGGACTTTAGCCTGGTTTTTGCATGCTGTCACAGTTCACTTTTGGCCATTAAGGTAAAATCAAGACTTCAAAATGGGACCTAACGAACCAATATGTGACATCACAACGACTATTTTCATTTTTTATATATAGTCTATCAGTCATATTTATATTGACTGTTCTCTTTCCCAAACATTTTAAATAGTATAAATGTATAAAAGATTGGTGTTGCTTCCAGCTGGAAGTGCATCAAAACTGCATTCTTTTTAATGGCCAGCAGGGGGTGACCCATGTTGTTTGAAAAAACAAAACAAACAAAAAGAAGTATATACTACCAGGCTTCATGACCCCAGTAAATACTTTGTGGATGATTTTATGGGCTAGTTTTGACTCTTATTGAATACAAAATAAAGTTTATTTTGTAAATTCTGGTCACCATTAGCGTTGCTCATTGGCTAACAGCATGTGAGTGACATTGTCATTAGCCTGTGAGTGTGCAGTGTCTGGCTTCAAAAAGCTGGCGACAACGAAAACACTGAGCTTTAGGCTTCACAAAGGGTCTTCTCTAACCAACAGGTGATGTCACTGTAGCTTCTTCCATCTTTTATCTACAGTCTATGATCCCAAGTCAGTAGGATGTGATATGTAAAAAAAACAAGCTAGAAAAGCAGTGTGCTTTACAGGATCTACTCTCTAAAGGTGGTGAAAGTTACTGCCATTATTATACTGAGGAGCTCTTTCTAAATAAACTCCAGTGAAGAAACATGACAGTTCATGGACAGCAGTGGAGCTTTATGACGTGTATGAACTAAATCTGACATTGGACATACAGACAATACTTGTTAGAAAGATGAATTCAGTGTTGTTTTGGTCTTTTCATGGGGTTTTTTGAGAACAAGAAAAATAAAGAATGACACCAGGCTTATTCTTGAACTGCACATAGGCACAGTATCACCATGATACCAGCTTATCTTCTGGGTTTTCCTTCATTTCACTCAATCAGAAACAATCAGGACACCGTGAACCAAGACAAAGACTCCTTCCTTGCCTCTGTCCCCATGGTAACCCTTGACCAGGAGCAAGGACCAACAGTGCTTCTCGCCACTGTATTGCTATAAAGGATTGCTCACTGAACAGGAGGCCAAATACTTTACCTGCTCCCTGATGTATTTCAGGATTCATTTATACACATAAATCATCAGCTGACAATGTTTTAAATTAACTACGACCTTTTCCTGCTGTCAGATGCCCCAAGTGAATATTTTTATCAGTGCTGCAACTCTGCACATCATAATGTATAAGTATAGGTTAAAGTATTAGGGTGAAATATAGAAAGAAGGTCATAACACATTATCGCTCCAGACTTATTGGTTAACATACGTCATGACTTTCTGTCCTGATGGCTTGTGTAAATTTAATGGGATGTGATACGAAGGCAGAATAATTCTCTTTTTGTGGAAGTGCAGAATTAATCTGTTTTCTGTCTGCAGGTATCTGAAAACGGTTTATGTCCAGCTTACATAAAGCATTGTAACGTTTGGGTGATATTGCAACACTGTGCAGGCCTGACTGCATGTCATGCTTCATTATTGGGATTTTTATACCGTAAAGATCTTCTATATTTTCTTGTTTGTCCACTGGAATTGCTTTGACACCACTTTCATTGCTGGTACCAGCACTCAGTGCAAGAAGAAGTGTATTTATATTGTTGTACACTCCAGATGTGTTTAATGCGCTTCACCCACATGAAATATTTGTTTGTGTGGCTGTCCAAATCAAGACACATTGACAGCTAATTAATCAAAAAATGCCACCATTCAAGTGACGTGGTCTAAGCTTAAAATGATGCATAATCAGAACAGAACAAACCAGAGACTAGTAAAAGCTAAAAATAGAAAAATATCTTTAAATATATAAAGAAAAATAAATGCCATCATTATCCGGTGTGTGGACTGGAGGCTGGAGCTTATCCCAGCTGACAATGGGTGAGAAACATGGTGCACTCTAAGCAGGTTATCAGTCAATCAGAGAAACAGACAACCATTCCTTACAGCCAGTTTAGAATTGCCAATTAACCGAACATGCAGCATGTTACTGGAGTGTCCTGAGCAACCAGGGGAAAAAAAAACCATGCAGGCAGAGAGAAAACACACAATTTCCACTCAGAGAGGTCTGAGCCACCATGCTTACCACTGCAATACTAACACGGTGATCTTTAGCTCATGTTTACCACGTGTTCACAGTCTTAGTCTAATTTATTTTTAGTTTTCATTGATTTAACTTCTAAGATCTTTGCCAAAGAAACAAAACTAAATGCTGTCATGGCTGGAGCTTATCCCTACTGACACTGGATGAGAGACATGGTACACTCTGAGCTGGCTATCAGTCCATCACCTAAAGCCAATTTAGAATTGCCATTTAACCAAACATGCATGTTATTGGACTGCCCTGAGCTACCAGGAAAAAGACACGTATGCAGAGAGAGGCCCGAGCCACTGTGCTACGCTAACATGATGACCTCATTTTTCATTAAAAGATCTGATTGTTTGTAAAGTGTTAAAACGGTGTCAAAAAAGGAAATGTTACAGTGATGGCATTTGCTATTTAGCACTCTTTAGCAGATGAACAGTTTTAATCAGCTGAGGCTGTTGGGAGAATGGCGTTTTGCAAGTATTTAGTCCTACACCAAATCACTGGACACATTTAAATCTGGACTAGATGATGGTGCAAGATAAAAAGAGATTGCTAATGTTTCCCTTTTTAAATCATGTTCATTCGATGCAGTTTCACGCTATAATTTTTCCTGGTCAGCCACATCCTCTTACACGTGACTCTATACCCCACAGTTTGAGAAACACTGCACTAGGGGAAGTCAAATCCCTAATGTCGACACAGTTTAAGCTCTGGGAACATGAAAGTCCGTACCAAATATCATTCCAAGACATATATTTTATTCTCAAAGTGATGAAATGCCAAACAAACCAAACAAGAGAACTAGCACTGCCATCCTAAGCAGTGATCAGTCAGATTATATAATAACTGTCACTGAAAGGACCCAAATGCAGAATGCAGAAGGTCATTTAACAGAAAAATGAGCTTTAGTAGCTAAATACAAAAGGAACACGAAGCCGTAATTCAAACACGGGGCTGGAATCCTCACTGGGAAATAACAATGAAACAGGACGGAGAAGCACAAAAAGACAACTCGACTAGACAAGTGGACTAATTGCTCAAGAAGAAAGAAGAGAGAGGGAGCAGAACTCAGGTGAAGACAAGCAGGGTGAGGCTGGCAGTCACAAAGAAAGGACAAAAAACAGAAAGTAAAGCTGGGACAAGGTACAACAGGAAAAAAGGAAACATTCAAAGTAAAACAGACGACAAATACAGAAACACAGAGACAAGAAGACTCACACTAGATATGATTATTAACGTTTAACAAAATGCCAGATAAAGGGAGGACAGGAGGGCAAATACACTAACACAGAAACATGAGACAGATGGAGGAACAGATAGGGAAACACTGAGGGAACTAAAGAAAGAACAAACTCAAAATAGGAACTGAAACTGAATAAAAAACAAGAATTCAAAACTAAAACTTAGATGGTAAAGCAGTCTGAACAGGTACTCAAAACTCCAAACTAAACAGGGACCAGAAATCAAATACATATAAGAACTGTGCTCAAAATTACTAAAATGAAAATGAAAACAAACTCCACAAGACACTGGGACTATGACACTAATAAATCAGAATCTAGTGAAAAATACTGAGGGGTTGTTTTTTTTTTTTAATCATGAAGAATGGCAGTAAATCTCTAGATGCAGGGAGCCAAATTAATGAAGCAATTAATGGTTTTGTTTCCAACATGCACCTTTATTTTTGTCATAAATTCTTTAGTTTGCCTCTGCACACACACACAAGCAGTGTGGAATATACAGTCATCTCATTACTGACTTGAGAGGTTTGCTGGGTCGGCACAAAATAATATTTCATTTCTTTTTATATTTTCTCTGAGTCAGTAAAAAGGAAATTCACAGTAAGAAAAATGAGTGGAATTTTTAGACAATATTAAAAAATGTTTTTTTTATGGCATGTATATGAATCAAAAGCAAAACAATACACCTAGGACAGGAGGGAAAAAGCATTTATCATTTCTTGGGAGCTTTAAGTTTTTGTGGAGTAATGGTGTGTCTGCATTATTGATGTAGCAGTTGTTGCTATCCAGGGATCTGTTTGATCACAGCTCAAACCTTCTGCATGCACAGTTTCTGCTCTTAATGTTTATTTATCCAAATGACACCAAGTGCTACAGGAGGCGGGATGATGATTCTGTAGTTTTTGTGTTTCATTAAGGCAGGTCACTGGAGCTGAAGGAAAGGTTAGCTGTGTTCTGTTTAGCAGCAGAGGGGATGGGAGGATAAGGCCATGCGGGATTTGACCTTTACTGATGAGCGTAATTTGTTTGTATGGGAAAATGGGGGAAGGAATGCCTCATTGTGCATAATTTCAGGTCTGTCCTGTTTGCAGCACTCGAAAGAGGAAGTAATGCATTAAGGAAATAAGCGTTAATGAAGCTAAAACATTAATGCTTTAAATTTATCTGTTGCTTATTGCTGCTCATAGAACATTTCCCCTTTTATTGAGCAGGAGCTTGCCTGAAGTGGTGCACTTGAAGTGTTTTTCTCCAAGGAGACACAGTATTTCTAGATATGCATTAATATGAAACCCTCTTGCATAATGAGGGATGATTGAGGATTAATTTAAAATGCACCTTCAAACCAAGTTATATTTGATTCCAACTGTTTCTCCTAGGTTATGTGGAAAGACTGAATTTATGTGATCACCCTGCCATCACGCAGAGCTATTACATGGATTTCCACAGCAAACAACCAATTCGGTATCGTGCAAAAAAAAAGGTAGGCACTTTGGGTGTTTTAAGATTCCTATCCAACATCAAATACCTGTCAGACACCCCCTGCATTTACTCTGCAGCAACAACTCCAAACATGCAGTGATATTTATTTTAAAAAAATCTTCAATGACAAAAAACAACAAGGAGTCCTGGAACAGATGGTATGACACCTACAAAGCACTGATCTCTACATCACGGAGTCAGTCTGGGATTACACAAAGAGACAGAAAACAATGAGACAGCCTAAATCCACGGAAGAAAGATGCATTAAAAAAACTGCCTGCCAGCTACCTTGAAAACCTGTGTTCAAGAGAGGTGGCTACAGGTGCTCACACCAGATATCGATTTGATAAGTTTTTTTTCTCTTTACTGCACTTTATATAAAGTTAAGTGGTAAATAAAACTGTTCATGGTATTATTTTTAAAAGTATCCTCACTTTACTTTCAGTGCCTAAATCTTGGCGCGTATACTGTAAATACAAACAATATCCTTACTTAAACTGAGTCGTGAATTTAACTTTATCTGTACTACATGTAGTTTTGTGATTTTAGTTTCTTACACTCTGTTTTCTGTACTTTTTGCCTGCATACTTCATTTAATAATTTTACTGAGTAAGGAGCCAAAAATACTCATTGGACTGTTAATGTTTAATGCTGAAGGACCTACAAGCTCATGCCATGGTCAGGCGTCCATCGTCCATCCACTCACAATTTCCAAGGACCCCTAATCCTTCTATAGCATTGGTCAGAATTTTATCAGACTTACACACAATAATGGGTCTTCACCCAATTTGCGCTTAAGGTCAAGGTCACATTTGTTGTTCTCAATGGATTTTAATTCACATTAGTTTGTGCAGAACTTATCACTTTCTTTCTGTACTTCACACATTATGGATTGTGAGCCAGAAGAGCTACTATGCCATTGACGTTCTGGTTTTATAACCCATCCACATGGATAACTGAGTCAGGGGCCATGTTGATTGACAAGTGTCTGGACACAGGCAGTTGGCTAGAGATGCCTGTGTCCAGACACTTGTCAATCAACATGGCCCCTTACTCAGTTATCCATACTATTTCACATCATTAAATGGGACCTCTTCACTGTGTGTGCTGCTAGTGCTTGCTGTGTCGTACAGACCATCCCAGAAGTTTGTATTTCAGTTTTGGTGAGTGAAATTCTCCTGGTTCATTAGTCTGTTATTTAGCACTGATTAGCCGATATGTGTGTGCGTTGCAGCCGCACAGTTTATGAATGCAGCTTGCTAACCAACAGACAATAGAGAGTATAAAACATAGATCTAGCTTCTGGGTCAGAAGATTGTGAGAAGCTGTTAGCCAATGAGCAAGCGGTTTCACAGTCAGACCTGCCCCTCCTAGTCACATCCGGTTTCTTGCATCCAACATGGCTATGGCGGAAACATTCATCTCGAGGCTTCAAAACGGGACTTCAGAAACCAACGGGTGGCATCACGGTAGCTACATCCATCTTTTATACTGTCTATATAACCAACCTAGCAACCGTTAGCTGATTGATTAGCACTCCAGCCTTTCAGTCATATAAGGTAAATCCTGGCTCCAAAAAACCAATATGATGGTAGAAAAAAATGCTAATGTTGAAGCTTCAAAATGCAAAGTCCAACCACAGACAGTATAAAAGATTGAGGTGGCCAACATGCCCTCACCCATTGATTTGGACTTGAAGCCTCAGCTTTAGCGTTTTTGTTTTTGTTGTTTTTCTGGAGCCGGAAGTTACCTTATATGGATGAAAGGGTTGAGAGCAATGAGTTTTCTTACTTTTTTCTGTTTGAAAAGTAAAAGTAAAATCAGTTTATATTTTACATTCTGCATGGTTTATAGATTTTTTATTATTTATAAATTCAAACCTTATTATAGTCTCATTTGGAGATGATAAGTTTGGAGAAGTTGACATATAACCTGTATACGGGCTATAGTCTTACAAATAATCACCACGATATTCAGAGTTATTAATACAAAACACTCTGACATCTTGTGCAGTAGTTATTTTGCCCTATATGTTTATACAAAAGTGTACACACATGTCCACATAATTTGCCCTTTCAAGGTCATTGGCACATGTTTCATAACACTAGAAGACCAAATGTGACAATCAGGCTGAACTCAACTGCATCTGAGTTTTACTCTGAAGAGCATGATTCAATATCTAGATGAGTTTACAGGCATAGCCTTGGTCAAACAACCACCATGTTCTCAGAAGGGCATGAATCACAAGCATGGCCCAGTGGCTACTTTATGGTGAGTGTGCCATTATTTTTTGGTGGTGCCAACTTTAAGCTAAAGTAGGCTGAAAAGGCACCAAAGTTTTAGTTTCTCTATTTTGCAGGGGTAGCTGGGGTATAAGAAAAAGTAAGGGCATGGGGAACGAGGGGGTGACAGAGAAATGAAAGTGACAGCAGCCTTTGAGGGAGCAGACGACCAGTACAGAAAGTGAATTTTTTAGTGGGAGAATGAAGACCGTGGAGAGGAATTGGATCCTTCCTGCTCTTTAACACGAGCTCCTCTTTCTTCTTGCCTTTTCGAGTGGCGATAGCTGTTAGCACAGAATTATAAGTTCATCTGAACTGGAAGGAACTTCAAACGAAGATTTGCTCATTGAACTTCAAGTCACATCCAATCTGTTGCTCGACATGGAGGAGATTTACCTCAAATGGCGGTGTGTTAAAGCACTTTTTCCTTTAAAGATCCCCCCAAGAACATAATTTAGAAAATATAAAAGAACGCTGCATTTTGTCATTTTCATTTACTTTTCTACAAACAAAACTTTAACAAACAAACAAAAGATTTTCCTGAAGAGCACGCACACTCCCTCATTGAGAATTCCACTTTATGAATATGTAGATATGCAGCTGCCTCAGGCTTCAGGCTGCACACACCACCACCACCGCTCATCCACTCCAACAAACCATGTCATTTAAGAGAAATCAAGACGACTGTCATTTGTGCTTTACACTCAAAAATGACTGCATTGCAGAGAACCTGTGTAATTTTATTAGTTTACTGCAGCCACCATATAAAACCTTTACTGGGTGCTATAGATGCAGAGACATCTAGCAGTGCCTGCAGGTGAAGGAAATAGCAGAGCAACATGAAGAACTCTAACCCTCTTGCCACAGTTGCTCCCACTCAAATCTAAACCTAAAAAGACTTCAGGCTACAGCGTTCATAAATGACCACAGTCAACTCACACTGTCTGATTCAATATACTAGCTAGCAACAGCCGCTAGCAGCGAGCTAGCAATATCAAAGTCTCAACATGTGGAGAAAAATTTCTCTTGAGAGTTTTGCTTAGTGAAATACTGACTCCCACTCACATTATTGCTGCAGGATACATAGTTTCAGGCTTCAGAATGAGCTCACTAGCAAATGGAATCCAATCGTTTCTTGTTACAGCATGGCTGGATAAAAGTGGAGAGAAGCCTGAGTGTAACCTAACTTTCATGTTTTATTTAAAGAAATTAGCTGTTTCAGGGGCATGAAATTAAATGTGTGGAATGTGTGGAGTTTGCATGTTCTCCTTGTGCCTGCGTGGGTAGTCCGGCTTCCTCCCACAGTCCAAAAACAGGCGTGTTAGGTTAATTGGTGATTCTAAATTGGTCGTAGGCGTGAATGTGAGCATGAGTGGTGGTTATCCGCCATTTTGAAACATAGTAAAACCAAGATTTACAAAACAAAATTTTTTAATACAATATGACCTAAAATGAGTGACTGAGACCATAAACTAAGCTGGAAAGTGTGTACAGAGGTCAAGACAAGAAGCTGTTTTCCCACAGACTTTTATAGGACCGGAAATCTTTTTGCAGCCACAGCTATCGCCATCTGTTGGCCTTCAGACAGAATGCAGGTTTAAGGCACTTTGGCATTTTTCAGACCCAGAAGCTACATCTATGTTTTATACTGTCTATAAAACACAAGTATATCCACAACTCCAACTTTCAAGATTTCAGGACGATAGAGGAAAACTTCTAAGGTGAACTGAATAAAATCAGCCTTCCCACCATAAAGATAAATCTGTATTAAGTCAACTCCCACCCCCAAAAAATAGCACTTGTTAAGTCAAACTTTTTGTGTGAAGTATCTTTGAGGCATTTTTCAGGAAGTTCTGGATTTTTGGCTTGGAAACAAGCTGTGTGATTGATGCTGCTTCTGTGATAGATACACTGACATACATTGAGTTTGAAGGCAATTTCCTTGTGTCTTGATTGAATCAAGAGATAGATGTCCTGGTGGCTCAGTCGTGGATAAGATGTGTTCAGCCAATAGGACCTCTGTCAGATGTCATCTCCTTCACCCCAGTCCTAAACTTGTCTTTGGCGTACATGATCTGTGAGCAGAATGCTTCGCCTCATTGCTCCAGGATGAAGGGAGTGTGTGCGTCTCTGAATGATGGAGTCCGTACACTCATCAAAACTCTGGCATTAGTCCAGTGTTTCGATGTTGCTGATGAAAAGCCTGTCAAACGGCAATGCGTCGACACAAATCTCGGCTGTTGTCCACCTCTCCACACCACAGTTCTAAAGCACGCCTCAGCTACTCATCCCCCGCTTGAAACATTTAGCAGAGAAATGAGTCCATCGTTGCGATCAGTAGAGCAGATAAGAGTGCACCAGTGTAAACTGGGACAGTTGCATCTGTTTTTTTCAAGTTCATGCATCTGTACAACCAAAGTCATTTGAAATGCATAACATGGGGCTGCAGGGTACCCATGTCCAATCAGCAGGACTCCACCTGCTTCATGAATCATTACACCACTGAGGTGATTTTTGTGACGTTGCTGTAGCTGTTTGTTAACTCTCTGGGTTTTTGAGGTCACTGAATAAAATGTGGGTGGTTGAAGGGTTGGCTGTTGTAGTTGTCTCTGAAATGCTTTGCAGAGCCAGTATACCCAGAGGGCTGTTACAGCTTAACCACAGGCTTTAATATACATTAATCCACTTATAAAATGAAATCAGTTTTCAGCTTCAGAGTCAGAAAGATAAAAAAAAACATTTTATTTTTCAAACAACAAAAAAAAAAAAACGAAAGAAAAGAACAAAAGACTTCATTATAAAGAAAGAACATGGACACAGTTACAATCACAGGAGCAGAATGGTATTATTTTAGCCTATAGGTCCCTGTTGGCAATAGATAGCCTGTGTTACTGTCACAGCATCTGTCTTTTTAGAAGAAGACTGTTTTTTTATTCCAGTGTGTACCAGCAACGCTATACTTTTAGTCCACTTCAACAAATAGGACATCCTAACAATATCCTAATCCTAACAATGATATAACAATGTTGTCACAGTACTAATTAACCCTCAAGAAACCAAGCTATTTTAGAGACTAAAGTGACCATGTGGGGTCCTTTATAGCCTCATTATATGTTATACAGGAACATTTTTAATGACTGTGTTTATCATACCTGGTTTTCAGTCATTTTTATGCAAAAAGTAGATATACCAACTCATATCTGTTGTTTGAGGCATTTTCATCATCACTTTGGGTTTTAAGTATCTGCCTGAGGCTTCTGTAGTAGTAATTCTTATAGGTCTGTTAGTCATTCTTCACTGTAAAACACAAGTGTAGTTGTTAGAAGTGTAAAGTTACAATAAAACCAAAGCCTGTAATATAAAAAAAACCCATACATATATGTCCAGGGTCATAAATGACCCCACATAACTTTCCATTATCCTTGCCACATCAATGTGCCAGTTCCTGTAAAAAGTTTGAAAAGATGTAGGAGAAGCATCTCTCCTTTTGTGTTCCACCACATCCCAAAGGTGCCTTATTGGATTGAGATCTGGTGACTGTGGAGGCCATTTGAGTGCAGTGAACTCATTGTCATGTTCAAGAAACCAGTTTGAGATGATTTGAGCTTTGTGACATGGTGTGTTATTCTGCTTTTGGTGAGTCCAGTAGCCTCAGTTTCCTGTTCTTAGCTGGCAGGAGTGGCACCTGGTGTGGTCTCCTGCTGCTGTAGCCCATCTGCTTCAAGGTTCGATGTGTTGTGCTCAGAGATGTTCTTCTGCATACCTTGGTTGTAACGAGTGATTATTTGAGTTACTGTTGCCTTCCTATCAGCTCGAAGCAGTCTGGCCATTCTCCTCTGACCTCTGGCATCAACAAGGCATTTTCCCCCAGAGAACTGCTGCTCACTGGATATTTTCTCTTTCTCAGACCATTCTCTGTAAACATTGGAGATGGTTCTGTGGGAAAATCCCAGTAGATCAGCAGTTTCTGAAATACTCAGATCAGCCCATCTGGCACCAACAACCATGCCATGTTCAAAGTCACTTAAATCACATTTCTTCCCCATTCTGATGCTCGGTTTGAACTTCAGCAGGTCGTCTTGACCGTCTACATGCCTAAATGCATTCAGTTGGTGCCATGTGATTGGCTGATTAGATATCTGCTTTAACAAGCAGTTAAACAGGTATGCCTAATAAAGTGGCTGGTGAGTGTATTCTATATATTTCTAGCATCAAAAAAGGTAAATGCAGTTGAGCAGATTCGTCTAAAAACCTTGGAGACATCAGATCTTTCCACAGATTTAACTTGAGACCAGCTTGTGTGGAAGGAGTCCCTTTTGAGCAAACTGCTTTATGGCTTCAGCATTGTTGCTTTACCTACTCTCTAACTTATTAAGAATATGGTTGTTTCTGAGTGTGTTTCTGAGAAATTACACTTCAATTCATCACGCCCACAGTCTTCAATTTTTCCGTGTGTGTCTATGTTTAATGCTACAGATCGAGGAGATCGAGCGCGAGATAATCAAACAGGAGGAGAATGTGGACCCAGATTATTGGGAGAAACTGCTGCGGCATCACTATGAGCAGCAGCAAGAGGATCTGGCGAGCAAACTTGGTAAAGGCAAGAGGAACCGCAAGCCTGTCAACTACAATGATGCTGCACAGGAAGACCAAGGTAGGGACCGAGTTTGGGTCTGATGAAGCTCTGGTAAGCTGAATAAACTCCACATAACAGAATGAAACTTTAGGAGTAAGAAGCCCTGCATTTAAAGGTCCTCCTTCGCATGAAATGAATGTAAAATTTATTGTTACAATTTATTATGTTAATCTGGGGATTTAAGTAGATAAGAGTAGGGTCTTAGATGATGTGTCTGCTTTTTGAGTTGTTACTTGCACAGTGGAAGTGAATGGGCCTGGCCTATTGACAGACCACCGTGTGCTGTTTCAGAGTGGCATGCTGACATTTCAGATAACCAGTCCGAGTACTCGGTGGGCTCCGAGGAGGAGGACGAGGACTTTGATGATCGGCCAGAAGGTAAGGAAGGGCTTTTAAAAACAGAACAAAAAAGAGACACCAGATCAAGCAGAGCTGCTCATGACAGATGAAAGATGCATTTTTTAAGACACTCAGGTCTGTGTTGAATTACAGCTTGAATTTGATTTAGTCGTTACAGTTCCCTGGCAGAGCAGGATAAGGTAGATTGCCAAAAATTCAAACCAAAGCGCTTCAAGCTTATCAGAAGTTTTTAACTCTTGGTGGGTGTGACTAACTGCTAGTCTGCAAAATGCAAAAATAAATAAATAACATGCTTTATTGACCGCTTCCGTCTTTTTGCAGCCAGTGTTCTTACGTGCATCGTTTCTGTTGCCTGATTTATTTATTTATTTATTGTACAGGACGAAGGCAGTCACGTCGCCAGTTGAGGAACGACAAAGATAAACCCCTGCCTCCACTTTTGGCCAGAGTGGGAGGCAACCTTGAGGTTTGTATATCTCTGGAACTAGTCTTACTCCTTTTTTATTTTAAATTGTGATACTTTGTCAGCTTGTATTTGAAGCAATCTGGCACTCATGGTTATTTTTCTAGCAATCTTTAAAACAATGAATTATCCTTCATTGGAGATGGCAGCAAAGCAGTTACTTCTCCAACAGCTCTGAACCTTCCAAGCTCATTTATCATCCTGATAATGGAGGACGTGATAATAATCACCTGCACTGTTGAAGCTAGTTTATTTTAGCATTATCAAACAGTCAGACTTATACAGACAAGGCCTGAGGAGATTTAAAAAAATACACAGATGTCTGCAGGATTATAAAAAAAGTTTTCATTCCGGCATTTTCAATTAAGATCTACCACAATAATAATTCATTGATATATACTGTATTTAACAGACTGCTCTTGTAATTTCTTTCGATAGGTTCTGGGCTTTAACACACGCCAGCGCAAAGCTTTCTTGAATGCTGTAATGCGCTGGGGGATGCCGTCTCAGGATGCTTTCTCTTCTCAGTGGCTTGTAAGAGACCTCAAGGGAAAGACTGAGAAAGAATTCAAGTAAGTAACATACAGTTTAATACATGGAGGACCAAAACTGCCGTAGTCAAAAATAAATTAATGAATATACATATTTTTGTAGATTGACATGCAATTGAATCCACAAAAATAATATTAAAAGTGGATGTAGTCGTAATTTAATGTTATTTAAATCGGCGTATCTGATGTCAGTCAACCAGTAGGTAAAAAAAGCTGACCCCATGCCACACTTGATAGATGCATGAAGGCATCTATTTTTAGTGCTGCATCTTGAAAAAGTCTGCAGCACAAACAAAAATCAAAACAGAAACTCACTTTCACTTTCAGCACTCGCATTCCTGTGACATTAGATGTGACAGTGTGTAGGGGTGGGGATGATATGGATCTGATCAACTTTTCATTAAGCCACTCAGCACCACTGTTTCAGAGTGAAGACTGCTGTTAATAAAAGAGAAATGAACTGGATTCAGTGTCAGGAGAAATGTTCCTACTGTGTGTCAGTCACCTGCCTGATCATTGACAGCAGAATTCCCTACAAATGTGAGTTCTGCAGCTTCTTCTTTCAACTTGTTAAATTGCAGCTATGCACTGGGCCTGCTGTCTGCAACATCCTGCAGTTATGAAGGGCATCTCTGAAGAAATTACAAACACAGATGGTGCAGATATTGGCTTATAGAGAGGCGCAGCCATACTCCTGAGCAAAAAGATCAACCTTAATATCATTCATGGGATCATTCGTAAGTTTGAACTTGCGGTCCAAGATGCTGTAAAACACGTCACAGAGCTGAGTCATTTTCACATATTTATTGACTCTCAAACCTGGAACATCTGCTGCTGATCTTAGTAAACGAACAGGGTCTCCTCCTTACCTGTAGGGAGGTTTGCGGATGAGGGTAAAAAGAGGGTGACGCGCTGCAGAAAGCAGAAAAAGTCATCAAAGCTTCTTAGCCCAATATGTAGGAAGCTATTGTAGCAGAATATTATATTATTTTTTTTACATTCACAGCATTTTGTTGTCGAAATTTGAGAATATTTCATATTAAATTTAAATTAAATGGCACGGCTGGCCAAATAGCGCGAAGTGGAAGGAGGATTTAATTCTGGTACGTTAAACCTTTTGACCTGTGTCTGAAGTGGAAAACATGAGACTGAAAATATTGCGCATAGTAATGTCATTAAAAAAATATTCAATTCAATTTTCAATTCAATTTTATTTATATAGTGCCAAATCACAACAACAGTCGCCTCAAGGCGCTTTATATTTTAGGGTAAAGACCCTACAATATAAATATATAACACTGTAACAAATATGTTACAGTGTTCTGTGGTTATATGTTTAAGTTCTGAACTTGTTTAGTTGCAGTTCATAATTATTCTGCAGACGTTATATTGACTGCAGTTGTTTGTTTTTTTTCACAGCTCGCACCTTGTGTAAAGGAATGTTAAAAAAACAAACAAAAAGAAAACTGAAATGAATAGTGTTTT
>VUQI01062838.1:98934-112146 GCA_015106735.1 Paratilapia polleni | reverse complement strand
CGAATCGTTCTCGCTGTGCACTTCACCCCTGCCATTTGCCATTCTTTTTGTAGGTCACTTGATGTCATCCTACGGTTCCTGAGTGACATTCGAATGAGGTGACGGTCATCCTGGTCAGTGGAGAGTAGTTTTCGGCCTCTGCCAGACTGTAGCTTTGTTGTTCCCAATGTCTGCTGTTGACCTTGTTCTTATGAACCGCCATCTTAGAAATTTTAAGGATGGAAGCAACCCGACGCTCACTGTATCCCTCTGCCAGTAAAGCCAGAATTGAACCCTTCTTTTCCTCACACAAAACTTTTCTTTTCATTTCTTTTGGCATGGTCAATAGTTTTTTTTTTTTTATTCCAGTTACTTTTGATGTAATACTAGCAGTTTGTGCTATCCAGTTGGTCCTATTGCAAGAGGATAGTGATGACCACAGCAATGGTTTTTATACTTTTCCTCGTTAAATAAGATTTGGTTCAGGTGATCACCTCATCAGTACCTTATTAGGTAGAAACAGGTGTGCTTGTGTTGGAATTCAAGAGACACTGGAATGTAATGACTGTCATATATGTAGAGATGCTGATTTCTGAAAATTTGCAGTGGTCTCTTAATTTTTTCCAGAGCTGTATAGCTACTGTCTAAAGCCACTTGTGTTGGCATTCACCTGTCAGTCAAAGAGGCCATGTCCCTTATAATGCAAACTTTAGGCCTGTGTCACCACAGTGGTGTAGTGGTTAACACTGTTGCCTTACAGCAAGAAGGTTCTTGGTTTGAATCTCCTGGTCAGTTGTGGAGTTTTTGTGTTCTCCCTGTGCCTGTGTGTTGTTCTGGGTACTCCACTTCCTGGCCACGGAGGTGAGGTAGATAAAGTGCTTAAAGTGTATTGAACAAAGCACTGTAATAATGTGTGGTTAAAATGTGGCTCTTAGTCTATAGCACTTTAAGTGGTCAGTAAGACTAGAAAAGTGCTATCTAAAAGCCAGTGCATTCCATTAATACAGTTTAAATGAGTGAGTTAAAAAAACAAAACAACCTACAGTTGTGAAAATTAGCTGAAGAGACCACAAGTGCTTTTTTAACCGGGCCGTAAACATGTTTATGCCTATTATACAGTTAGACATTTTACCAAGGGAGTCTATAGAGATTGACTTTTTTGGAGCCTTGCAAAAATGGAATCAGTGTTTCAATGTTTGAATCAGGTTTTTAAAAATAAGAAGTAAGTGTAAATATTACTAGTTATTAACAAATATCAGTGTACAAAAATGCATAGTTGTATGAAAATAAAATAACTGCCGTTACCCCTTGAATAACATTCTTTACTACTAGTCATTAAATGTAAAGATTTAGATGCTTACTGACAAAGCTTTTTTTCCACAGACATACTGATGGCTTCACTGATTAAGTGAGTGATAAAGTCACAGAGAGACAATAGCACAGAAAGAAGCTGCTTGTATGCAGAGAGGCAGGTGTTAATTCAGCAGGGCTCCTACAGTGGCTAATGTCGGCCCTCTCCCATTAAAAGTAGGGTAAACACTGCCACAAGAGACTGTCAACATTTATAGGAAGGACTCTCAATCAACACAAACCACTTGTGCCGTCCTATATGTTCTGCAGCCTGTTTTCTTCTTTCTGTCTAAGTGTATCCCACTTCCACCCAGCCTGACCTAATCAGCGATAAGTCGAGTGCTTTCGTCAACAGTGCAGCCCTCTCAATTAGCAGTCCGTTGCCATAAGCTCGTGTGTAAGCATCACTGTACTGTATGAAATTCTGTGTGTGTGTGTGTGTGTGTGTGTGTATGCATCGCCAGTCTCTGCACTGACCTCAGCTCCCTCCAGTCAGTCAGCTAATAAGTCAGTCAGTGAACCTAGCCTCCTGCATATCCAGATGGAGAGGTTTAATGGGTATTAAAGATGGAAAGCCTGAACAGGTAAGTGAGGATAACAACAAGCCGCCTACAGAGTCAGGCGAGCCTCTGAAAGAACAGATGGGAGTTGCACACTTGATTTTGTGTGTTTACTTGTGTTAAACGCATCAACAAGCAGCAAGAGTTGTTTGTTTTTTTTAGTTTTTTTTTTTTGAGTGATACACAATAATAGACACACTAAACCCCACGTTTCCCACTCTGTATAGACAGTATCTTATTCAACTCTGCTCCAAGTGACTACATTAATACCACAGAATTCCACCTCCACATACTTCTCAGTTCCTTCTTCTGTAATGAAAAACATTATTGTCGTCAAGGCCAGCATCAGGTGTGCGTACAGCGCTGTGAAAGTGTGTTTCTGTGCACTTGTGAGAGGTGGGGGAAGCTCCCACTCAGCCACGTCAACTCATACTCGATGGCTTTCTAAATTAAAAAAAAAAAAAAAATGCTCTCAGGGACTTTGCCGCATTCCACTTCATGAGCACAAACAAACGGACCAAAAAGCTATTCTGGAGGGAGGAGTGGGAGGCTGTGAGGGTGGGTAGGGGCGCAAGCAGAAAAAGCCCCTTAAAAAACAGAGAGAGGTAAAGAGGAGAGAGTGAGGATAGGAAGCAGGAAGGCAAGCAGACAGAGCTGAAAAACCAAAGTGACTCCACTACCGATAATGAGTGGATCATTTAAAAAGCCCTCCTTAAATTGCCTTGAGGAGCAGAGAGGGAAAAGGCTTGAAAGGTTTTGAGAGATTTTGGACGATGGACGGAGTGGTGAAGTGTGTGTGTGTGTGTTGGGGGAGGGGGGGTGTTACAAAAGAGAGCAGTGGTCTTGTAAACATCTTGGGCTGTGAAACTCACACACTGTACACTCACTCATACAGTTTATGGCCTGAAACATATGGATAGTTTCACGTTTTTGTGGGAAACAGCATCCACAGCATCCGTATTTAAATACTTGCACCAGACATCCTATGGGTGTTGATTTCTGGGTTAAATAAAGTCAAGTCAGTTGTGGCCTTTTAAAAAAAAAAAAAAAAAAAATCCCTTTACGTCTAAATTTGGTTGGAAAGTAAAATGTGAAAGGTTGTCTTTTCAGGCTATTACAAAGACTCCATTTCAACCTATTTTAAACCAATGACCAATTCACGTTTACCCACTGAGCAATTTTCTGTTCATTAGAGGTCTACATGATGTCTAAATGGTACACAGCTGTCAAGGCTAAAATTGCGTTAAATTTGGTTAGAAAATGAAAGTTTAGCTGACATCTAGATCACACATAGCTGTTGTTCCAAAATAATCCAAACACGTATCTTTTTCTTTTTCAATACAACATTTTATTTGCTTGTGATCAGACAGCCACGCAGTACCCACTGCAAGTGCACAGACTAGTATTACTGGATAGCAGTTTTTTTTTAATATTAAAAAAACACATATATGCCGTTTATATGCATCTACACGTACACTATGTTCCTCACAGAGTTATGTGCCTCTGTGTGTTGCATGTTGAGCTTATTTGTATGACACTCTGGATAATCAAAACTTATGGTTCTCACATGCTAGGGTGGCACGATGGTGTAGTGGTAGGCAATGTCATCTCACTGCAAAAAGGGTCTGCGCTCGAATCTGCTGGTTGTCGAATGACTTTGCAGACAAGTCAACCAAATTTAAACCTAAGTTTTTGCTCAGTGGGTTAGTTGGTAAAGAGATATGTATGCATGTATATGTAAAATCTGTACACATTCTGATATATTGTCTAAAGTAGTTATTTTTAGTTATATAAAAGAAAATATTTATGTGGTTAAAAAGGAGTGGGCATAGATGAGGCTGTGACTGTATAATCAAAAAATGTAAATGTACAGTATTCGTCTAGTTTCTGTGTCCTGCAGATCATGGACACACAAGTCAACCACCTATAAAATGTACTCTACGCTACTAATCCTAAAAAAACAAACAAACAAACAAAAAAAACATAAAACAATGGAAAGGAAATTGTCAGTGTTGTGTAATGAAGGTAAATTAAATAAAATCCAAAGCTGAGCAAAACAGTCAATCCATTTGTCCCAGATTAAATATCTCTGTTTGACCTTGTACTTAAAAAAGAAAAATGAGTATATTTTAAGACATTTTGGAGAGCCGTTGAATGATTGTGGCACTGAAAACATCCCAGTAAAAGTGGAAGAATAAATTGTAATGATATAGGACTACAACATGTGTGCCATGCTGCAGTGGCAACCAGCCCAGGGCCCCAGGGATGCCAGCTAGCTGGCAGAAGAGTATCAACAAAACACAACATGACACAACACTGCCGGACTGCAGCTGAGCCCACGGTGAGTTTGTATATTTGTATGTGTGCCTGTATGTTGTTTGAGTTTGGTTTTTTTTTTTTAATTTGTTGTTTTTTTGGAGGTGAAGATGAATAAAGGTTTGTTTTCTTTTTAATATTTTTTTTTTGTAACTATACCCTTTGGTAGCTGCAAATGACATACATTTCATTTCATGCATGTCATTTGCAGTGGTGGAGACAGCTTAATGTACTTCAACTTAAAGTGGCCATATCTGGCTTTCTCATTTACTAAGAGTGGAATAAATGACTATGTGTAATGTGAATTATTACCCATCTCTGCCGTTTCCCCGAGCTCTACTGAGCTTTTAAGCATTTTTCGGCTCATTGTGTTGGTTAAATACCCTCCCAACTGCTTTGGTTTACTGAGGGTACAACCAAACTAATACAAGTATAAAACAGTGTTTTAAAATGAAGATTTACAGTACACTGAGCATGCTTGTGCTGGTGTAAACAGTAGGCAGAAGGTGGCTTGCTTGTAGAAAAATACTGCAGAAGGACAGCAATGGTAAAAAGTAGGACCCATCCTTGGACCAATGATGATGTGAAGCTATTATTAAAAGTAAATTAAGAGTACAAGCAGTCATGGTGGAAGAAACCATAGGTGGTGTTTGCGATTAATGGCTGCATATTAGAGTGGTACTGCATTCATTGTTCATCAGCAAAGGAAGCTCTGGCAACGGGAAGAAGCAAGAAGAAAGAAATCGCAAAAACATATGTGAGCGACCTATAATGTTTTGGCCTGATTTCTGCGACGGATAAGACCAAATCGGGCAGAGAACATGGGTATCAGAATCATGAGACCAAAAACTATGTCTGTCAAAACACAATCCCAGAGTCTTTAAACTAAAACTGGTTCAGAAGTCTCAGTTTTAGGCCTCCTAAAACACTGGAGTAGAGGTGTAAATTTAGCACATGAAAACATGTGAAATGAAAGTACCCAAAGCCAGCTAAAAACCCATTGTATACTACCTACCCAGTACCAAACAACAAAGTTAGTTACTAGCAATTGAAAAAAAAGGGAAGCATAAGTGAGAGTTGATAGAAACCAAAACAGGTAAAGAGAGAGTGAATATTGGATATCCATTGGTCACAAGATCAGAAACACAGCTTCAAATGAGCACTAATGTTTCTCTTTGTTATCTGATGTGTAAACAGGGAACAGCTTCTTTGAAAGTTATGTTATGTATGTTATTCTATATTGTGGATCAAAGAAAAAAAAAAACAAGCACACAGAACAGAAGCAAATACCTGAATCTTTGATGGCATGTGTTAGAAAAAGAAGCTAAAAATACATTGAACAAAAGCTAAATGAGATCACACATATGCAGCATAAAGAAACACACAAACAGAGCAAACACAAGCAAACACAAAAAGCTTTAAATCATAGTGGTGGAAGTTTCCAGAAGACAATGTGTGCTGAACTCTCTTGACTGCTATAAGACTCATTTGCATGGAGGGTGCTCAATAAAACGTTCAAATACATTCAGTGTTAATGACAATTTTGTTGCCTGTCATCATCCACTCTTTATTTCCTTTAAGTCCTTGCTCTCTTTCCCTTGCTCCCTCTGTCCCCTTCTTCCTCCTCCCTGTGCTCGCATTTCTCCCCTCTCTTCTTTTCCTTCCCTCTCCATCTTGACACAGTGCACTGAGCCTAATCGTGGATAATTGGGTGGGAGGGGCAGTGGGCTGGCCCTGCCTTTGTGTGCAAAGGGCAAGTGGTCAAGTTAATGGGGCCCTTGTGTCGAGCTGGGAGCACTCTGTCTCACTCTTTTTCTCTGTTCGATCACTCACTTGGCCAGTCAATCTCAGTCTCTCAGTCAACTTCCCTTTTCTTTCAAGGCCGGAGCTTTTCCCCGCTGTTTCGATCTACTTTCACCTCATTTCCAGCTGTTTCACTTTGCCTTTCCTCCAAGCCATTCAGTGTGTCTTGTCCCATTTCTTGTTTTCCTCCTCCTCTGCCTTTTTTGTCTTTTTCCAGCCTTTGTCTTTCTCTCTCTGCCGCTGTCTGTAGTGTCTTTCTACCTCTCCTCTCTGCCTCTCCAGCAGAATGTTGGGGAGGAGAGAACAGACCTCTTTAAAATATCAAAAGACAGATCAGGAGGCCTCACTGGTTGCCCCCCCTTTCTACAAACTCTCCCTCCCTTCTTCTGACAGATAAACAGAAGAGTGAGCCTGCAGGATTAGCTGCTGTGTACTCCCTTCCCTCCCTCCTTTATCCCTCTCTCTTTTCTTCCTGTGGAGGGGAAGACTGTTGACTGGGCTTGATACGTGTGTATGTGTTTGTGTGTGTGCGTGTGCGCATATGTGTGTATCTGTGTGTGTTACCTTGTCTGGAACCAGCTTAGCCTGCAGGAGGCCATTGTGCTTGAAACACAGGCCACAGACGATCTGGGCCTGAAGAAAACTTTAGTACATCTGTGAATATTTAAGGCTAGATTTTAGTAGTAAAACACACATTTTCTATAATAAGCATTTATTGTGGAAAAAAAATAATCACAGCGGAAAATCTGTCACAGTACAGAAGGATAAATTGCATTTTTGTCTTTGTTTTTCTTGTAATGAAATTTTGAAATTTAATTTTGTAATGGATGAAGTAATTTTGGAAGCATTTAATTCATCAAATTGACAAATTAAAGAGAAAAAGTCAACAATTTTGAAGCAAATGTATTTATCTTTATTTGTTCACAAAAAACAAACACACAAAAAAACCAACCCAACCATAAACTGAACAGCACAACACTCAAAGCAAGAGGGAAAATACTGAATGGAGAAACTCACTACATCAAGCCATGTCCACAGAAAAGCAGATACATTTTTATTGATGTATCTGCAGTTTTACTCTGATATTATGCCATCAAAACCCTAAAATATAAAATTTTTAAATATACTCTTCAACAGCATTAGCATGACAGATGAGTCAGCAGCTGTACACCAAGTCTTATTCTAATTTTACACTAGTTCAGAATCAGAATCCATTTTATTCAAATTCTAGATTTTTTTTGGTTTTTGTTTCTGGTCTTTGAAAAAAAAAAAAAAAAAACTTAAATTCACAATTTAGTGTGGACATGGCCTGAAAATCAACATTTTTTTTTAAGAACTCTGTTTATAATCAAAATTACTGACTAGCTGAGACATCCCATGAAACAGCGACTATTTCCTGTGTTAGCACAAGGTAATTGTCTGCTGCCTCGCAGGACCTCTGGCCCACTGGATTTCTCACTATTTGTGATTTTAGTCAACAAATCCAGAGTAACGCTGCCTGTCAGTGCTTTCTTGAACGTCTGCTGTCACAGTGAGAAGTGGTAAGTGTAAGCATTAATATCGTAAATACAGAACTGATGGCATCACCGTGTGTTCATGTTTGAAGGCGTCACAGGTGAAGATTTTGCCAGTTACACAGGCAGCGATTTGGAGAGAAGCAGCAACGTAGCATAGATGCCGCAGCAAACAGTGATGCCTGATGACTGTTAGCACTGGTGATGTCACGCTAGACAGTGAAGAAGACACTGTGCACAGTCACAGCTGGGAGGACATTTAGGTTATCCTACATATATCTCACACATACAGTAAACTGCATTGCAAATAAATATAATAATATAATTAAATACATTTTCAAACCTTTGCACTGGGAACTGTTTTGCAGAACAATTTAAACCCTCAAAGACCACTGATAAAACTGGCATAATTTACTTTTACACTCCCATTTCTGAATGTGGATTATTTTTTAATACAAGCAATGTAAACACCAGCCACCAGGAGATTCTGCATAGCTTCTTGGCTGTTGTATAAGGTGATGAATCACAGTGAATTATGAAAACATGTTCCCAGTGTTAGGTACAACTTTAGGCTTGAGTGACCCACTGACACTCGCTATTTTTGTGACATTAAAAGAAACAGGAAACAGGTGAATGCGCGAGAAAAGACCTGAGTAGAACAGCTGACAGAAAAAAAAAATTCAGGAAGAAAAAGAAGCACAAGTAAAGGCAATTGTTCTGACATTTTTATCGTCTTTGATTTTGAGGGTTTTTTGTTTTTTTAAGAACTATGGTTACACAAAGTTTTTCAATATAAAATCTAATTCTGAATCTGGATGTGCACTGGATGTAGCTGAACTATGTTCCTGTGAGGGTAGTCTTCTCCAGCAACTAGATTGTCAATATTGTTAGGAGAGACTAGATAGTTTTGTTTTACATGCATACTAAACACATGTTTGCAGCTTTTTTATGTTTTGTGGCACAGGGAACGGAAGGAATGAAAAACAATCCTTTTCCAGTTTCATGAAACATGAAAATATTTTTGCTGTATGTAAGACAAGATTAATCAGCAAACAGATCTACTGTTTAATTAAAAAAAAAAAACTCCTGTCATATGTCATTATACTACATGGGGATTTATGTCCATACATACATGTCACATTCACAGATCCAAGCTGCTCCAGCAAAAACAAACATGGCAGGCATGACTTTAGGTCAAGATACTGCAGTCACAGAACATGGTGATACTGATTCGCCGGCTAGAATTGCGGCAGATTGTCTGTGTCAGTGGAAACTGAGGGTAAGGGACAATTAAGACATCTACTTCACGAAAAATAAGTTATTTACTGATTCCACAGTATCAGGGTCACTTGTCAATAAATGCAAATGGTGCAGAATTAGTCATTATCTGTATATGTAGTGCTTCTCTCCTTAGATACACACACACTTCCTGAAGGTTCAGACCAGGAGATCTTAGCAGCATTTAGAAGCTGCAACATGATCAGATTGTTTACAGTCAGATGGTTCACTTTTAAGGCACTTTTAAGTTGTCTGTGCCGCTTTTGTTACTAAAGATGTTTCATTTCTTGCACTGTCAGTAACTGCTTTGAATGCAGCTGGGTAAAAAAAAAATGCAGCGGAGGCTGACGTGCAAGTTTGATTAGCAATTTCATCACCAACGTTTTGATTTTTTCTTTTTTAAACATAAGTCCAGTCAAGAAGAAGCTTAACGTGATCAGAACAAATGTCTGTTGTACAGTTAAACACAGATTATAACATCAACAGAACTTTGAAGATTGAAATTATAATGTAATATTGTGGAGATTACTTTTGCTTGTTGTAATACTGCTGTATACAATCCAATCTTTAAGTCCTGGGCAGCAACAATTACTCCTTAGTCTGAACGTGCATAATATATTAATGCACTGTTCTAAGTAATGCACAAAAGAAGTTCTTAATATTGACCTCTGACTGGGATGAATGAGTTGCATTTAAAGACATTAAACAGGAAACACAGAGGAAACTGTGAGCTACTCCACAGCCTGTGACAGTTAATGAATTAAAGCAGGCCTCCATGGTGAGGCCAGAAACACAGTCTCATTGGTTAATGCTGACTAGTTAAAGGGGGGCAACTGACTGAACCACCTGTTTTAAGACTGAGGGAGAAAATGTCAGTGTAACTACTGTTTAGCTCACTATGCAACTAATTAGCTTAATAGCTATAATGATGACCGGCTGATAGCAGTGAAGGTCATTGAAGGTCTGACACAGTACTCAAAGGTTACCTGGTTGGCCAGATGACAGTTAGGCAATGTGATTCACGATCGTGGATGGAAGATTAACCAAAGGGATGAGGAAGAGGCTAACAAGAGCTTACATGTTTGTTCAATTACAACAATGGCAGGCCATCTGGTTAAAGGGCTGATTGACGAGTGACTATTTTTAGATGGATAGTGGCTTTTTGGTGTATGGCAGGTTGCTAAATTATGGTCAGAAAATATCCAGCTCTTCTTACATATGCATCAATGTGAAGTGGTACTATGTACTGTTGAAGGCTCACTTGTTTTATTTTACTGAGTGTGGCTGACAGGTTGAGGTCCTTTGGTCAATGTGATGAGGAGAGGATAGTGGATATTCTCGTCGTATACTTCTTTTCCCTCCCTCAGCATCTGAAAAACAAACAAACAAAAAAAATAAATAAATGAAAATCAATGACTAAACAGACCGAATATTTCACAGATGATATTTTAGTTTGCTAAAATATTTCTCGAATCGTAATAACATTTTCATCAGGGCTTAAATTTAAGATGACTGTTCATTCAAGATTTTGTTTAATTTCTAACACATCCTGCTGTCTACTATTAGAATAAAGGCAAAATAGTCCCCCAAACTACACATTTTAAATATTTTAGTTTAAGCTTTTCATTTTTTAGTTTTTAGTCAACCTTTACTTTGAAAATCCTGCCAAGAAAAACACCAAGATCAAATAGATCAAGATACAGCATGAAATTGGAAACCAGCTGTTCGTCAATCTCCTTAATAAACAAATGAGGAACAGTAAAATAAATAAAAGTAAAGAAAAAATATGACACATGTACAAGGAAGGTAATTATTAATTACAAAAATAGTTGGCCATATAATGAAAAAAAAAAATTACCTATCTGAAAACCACCTATATACACTCACTGGGCACTTTATTAGGTACACATTGCAAGTACTGAGTTGGACCCCCTTTTGTTTTCAGAACTTCCTTAATTCTTCCTGCCATAGATTCAACAAGGTGCTGGAAACATTCCACAGAGATTTTGGTCCATATTGACATGACAGCATCACACAGTTGCTGCAGATTTGTCGGCTGTACATCCATGATGCGAATCTCCCATTCCACCACATCCCAAAGGTGCTCTGTTGGATTGAGATCTGGTGACTGTGGAGGCCATTTGAGTACAGTGAACTCATTAATGTGTTCAAGAAACCATTTTGACATGATCTGAGTTTTGCGACATGGTGTGATATCCTGCTGGAAGCAGCCATTGGAAGATATGTACACTGTGGTCATAAAGGGATGGACATGTCAGCAATACTCAGGTAGGTTGTTGCATTTAAATGATGCTCAGTTGGTTCCAAGGGGCCCAAAGTGTGCCAAGAAAATATCCACCAAATCATTACACCACCCCCACCAGCCTGAACTGTTGATACAAGGCAGGATGGATCCATGCTTTCATGTTGTGCAAGTCAAATTCTGATCCTATCATCTGAATGTTGCAGCAGAAATCCAGTCTCATCAGACCAGGTAACATTTTTCCAACCTTCTATTGTCCAGTTTTGATGAGCCTGTGCAAATCATAGCCTCAATTTCCTGTTCTTAGCTGACAGGAGTGGCACCCAGTGTGGTCTGCTGCTGCTGTAGCCCGTCTGCTTCAAGGTTCAATGTGTTGTGCTGTCAGAGATGCTCTTCTGCATACCTTGGTTGTAATGACTGGTTATTTGAGTTACTGTTGCCTTTCTATCAGCAGTCTGGCCATTCCCCTTTGACCTCTGCATCAACAAGGCATTTTTGCCCAGAGAACTGCCGCTCACTGGATATTTTCTCTTTTTCGGACCATTCTCTGTGAACCCTAGAGACAGTTGTGTGAGAAAATCCCAGTAGATCAGCAGTTTCTGAAATACTCAGACCAGCTCGTCACCAACAACCATGCCATGTTCAAAGTCACTTAAATCACCTTTATTTCCCATTCTG
Organism: Paratilapia polleni; assembly: GCA_015106735.1. Lineage (NCBI taxonomy): Eukaryota > Metazoa > Chordata > Actinopteri > Cichliformes > Cichlidae > Paratilapia > Paratilapia polleni. The sequence continues at coordinate 100,405 of VUQI01062838.1, read as the reverse complement.
ATGCTAAATTTGAAAATCAGCAGGCTGTCTTGACCATGTCTACATACTTTAGGATTTTTGTTCACAGTACTAGTAAGAACTGCCATCAAGATATACGTAGTTTACAATGGCACATCCCAGTGCAGTAATCTGGGCTGACAAATAGTGTGAATATATGTACACTATATTCCTCAGAATTAGTTAAAGTCTTTTAAAATATGAACTGTCCAGAACCCAAATGCATTCACTTTACTATAATGTACATTTGGGGAATATATCTGGGAATTGGTCATTTGTGCTTGAAGAAATAACTTATACAATCAATCTGCCATCAGAATAAACAGTCAGTCTATTAACTGACTAATTGTTTCAGATGTAATATGAATACCCCTGCACATACAAGCACTCTCACTCACACAGCCTTGTGGGGTGCCCATGTGGTGCCCACTCAGTGCCCTTTTAAGCAGACTTGGCAGTTTCGGCATGCACCAACTAATCAGCTCACTTAGTGTCTGGCCAAATGATCAGAGGCTTATGAAAGTGAGTTTAGTGGGTCTCCTCATGTGAGAGTGTGTGATTGTCTATGTGCGTGCCTATGTGTGTGTGTACATGGTGAGAACAGGATAGTAGAGAACTGTGTGAAAAGGACTCTTCACAACAAACAAAAACTGAGACTGACCTTAGATTCACTCCCGTCAGCAGCATGTAAGTGCTGTGCAAGTAACTCAAGCCTACTTACGTTGCAAACTCAAATGCTGATTATGTGCTGTTCTTACAACAAATTAAGCTATTTTGTAGCACTCATGAAAATCACAGTCCTGTGGGTTGGAGTTTATTCAATTTTTCCAGCATTATAACAACTAATTTCATATCTAAAAAATACAACTGTTCATTTGAACCCATGTCATAAAATAATGAGGTCACATTTTTAAAAATGAGCTCTTGAGTGTGTCCTGCAGGAGGTGTTAGTGTGACTTAAATGGCTCCTTTGACACACCTCTCTCACATCTCATTGCACGTCACTCACACCTTGACTTATAAAAGCATGAAATCCACACTCAACGTCATCAATTCTCATTCTTCCTTTTTTAAAATTTCACTTCTTTTTGTTGAAGATAAACAATCTGCTCAAGTCTCCCTCCCTCCTTTGGTCCCTCCCTTTTCTCCCTCCCTTTATTCGTGTTATCTTCCTGTAGCCATCCCTCCAGGCACCGGCCGGTGGTTGAACCTGTGACCCTTAAAGAGAGAGAGACAGGGAGAGAGAGGGTGGCAGGCAGAGAGAGCAAAAGCAGACGACCCAGGGGGTGGTTGGGCGTGGAGGGGCAGCTGCCTGCCCCCTCTGCTAAGCCTGCTATGGGGACTACGACCAACATTCACATTCAAATTCTACCAGGCAGAAGGAACAGGGAAGCGATAGAAGGAACAGGGATGGAGGGATAGAGAGGGAAGGATGGAGGGATAGAGAGGGGGGGGGGGGGGGGGGCTAACAATG
>VUQI01062838.1:77155-88074 GCA_015106735.1 Paratilapia polleni | reverse complement strand
CCAAAAGGGAGAAGTTGCCTTGGATTTATGATTAAGGGAAGGGAAGAGAAGAGAGAGACAGAGATCAGAGCAATGTATTCAAGTTGCTTATAATAAGCATTAAAGCATTACATGATATTAATCCTGTCAGACTGTTAATGTCTATAGGGTTTTGGGCAAAGACTAATTATGATTGAGAAGAGTGGGAGGTGATTTAGAGGAAGGGGATAAGCAGAGATATATACAGTAGACACACAAAGGCAAACACAAACACATGCACACACACTTACGTTGGGTTGCAGTAATCTCCTTATAGCATCAACCAGGCTGGCTCTGTACTGGTCGAGAAACAAACTGAGAGGGAGAGGGCGAGTCGGGTTAGAATGCATTCATACGATAGCAGTTCAAGATAAAGCAGCAGGCTATTTATTTGCCTTTGTTTACAAATAAATCCACCAACAGGAAGAGAAGAAAAACAATTTGCATGAGTAAGATGCTCTTCCTTTTTGTTTCTGAGTTTCTGAGGGTATTCACCTCAGCACTGAGAGGAATGCAGAACATCAGAAAATCCAATGTGCAAAGATGCTATCACCTACAGTAAACATACGCAGGTGTATGAGCAGACATGCACACTTTTACTGAGACACTTAAAGCACCTTGAATAGGTGGAATTAATACCTGGAGTGTGATCTCTGAAGTTAATATAAAGATATAACAATGAAAACAACACACAAGGGGAAAAAAAATTAAAACAATTTATGTTAACAAATCCAAATTAACTGGCTCCTTTGTACATTAAACACTCACATACAGTAACTTGCATGTGTGTACAAAAGAAACAGTGCATACATTTTTGTGTATATAGGTGAATTAGAGCCTTTGTGCTCCATGTATACAATTTTTCACACATTATAATTAGCACCACATTTAAATAATTCAAGAACCATCAAGCTCTTACGGTGCTGATGCATGATGATGATGAAGTCACAACTTAATAATAAATACATACTCCCGTGCATTGTGTTTATATTTGTGTATGTCTAACATGTGGGCTTGTTTTAGTCACTTTAGTGTGAGTCTTTCTGTGTGGTCATACAAAAAAAAGAGATTTAAATATAAGTAGCTGATGAGATGAGTGGTAATGTGATAACAACAGGCCATTGTTGGAGTCACAAGACTACATTTTTCTTAATAAAGGGGAAATTTGAATGAAGCAGAAAAAGAAAAGAAGCAGAGACTGAAACATACATAAGTACACTATCGGTTAAACGTAGACTATCACATCCAAAAAAAATCTTAATAAATGATAAATATACAATATATTATAATTATTATTGATATTTTGGAAACAAATATGTCAACAAAAGTAAAATGTTTCACTAGCAAATTGAGTCTCTACTCTTAGTCTTGCCATTCATTTATTTATTTTATTTATTTTTGCTTTATAGATGTTAGTCATTGAAGATTAAGGCTCCACACTGCTATTTTCATAATGGTCATTTTTATTGTTGTTGTATTTTTTTGTTTTGTTTTGTTTTTGTTTTTTTTTAACAGCTCCAAGCCAGAAACAGAAAGAAGCTAGGAAGTGTTTTTTTTCCCCTGCTTTTACACATTTTTTCCTCAAAACAAAATGTGGTACATGACAGAAGATGACAAATAAATGTCAATTTAATTTTAATATGTAAGAATGTTTCTTAGAGCTTTGATTAGAGCAAAGCATGAGAAGTAAAAAGTGACAGTTTATATGATTATATGTACTGTATTAAATTCTTGACAAGTGACTCCTTTTAACTTGTAAGAACAAATATAAATAAAGGTTATTATAAATAAGTTGTTATTTTGGATGGAGATGGAGATTTGTGCAACATACACAGAGATGTGTTTACATCACAGTGTTTGGAGTACTACAAGAGGCATTTAAGGATGTTTTCAGATGTTATAGAATATTAAAATTTCAAGCATGTAAAATAATTAATCCACTATTAAGTCAATTAAAAAAATGAAAGCTTGCTAAATTACATTTCATATTCTTGTCTTCAGTGCAATTATTAGCGATCGTAAACTATAGACTTCAGTAAAACTTCACAGAAGGAGAACTTGCCAAATGCCAAATTAGCTTTACTTTGAACATGACGCTAGTTTCCAATATTTCCTGACATACAAAAATAAAGAAAATGTATTTGTGATTGAAATGCACCAGCAATATAGCTGCAAAATATAACAAAGAAGTCACCCACATATTTGTGCGAGGCCGTCTTTTCTGTAATCACTAATCAAAACAAAGTATTGAAAAAGACTGCGGCTGGGGGAGTTTGATCACTGCATTTACCTTCTGCCACCAAGAATAGCAAAGATCCTCAGTGAAGCACTTTCTCACTAATTTTTTAAGTGCAATTTATCAGAAACGCTCACTTCGGTTCATCTACAATGTCATCTTACCGTCACTGAATGATGACAAAAAATTGTTTTGTGACAAATTTATTATATGGGCTTCTTTTTTCCTACCAAAAATGTTTTGCAGTGGTTAGGGGGTACTTGGTTGGAGTATATTACTGAAAGAAATTCTGCTTTAAAGGACCCTACATTGATTTACATTGATTTTGTGGAGACTCATCTTAACCTTGAAGTCTTCCATATCGAGATTTAAAGATTGACGCAATGTAGGCCTGCTTTTCGACCCAAAAATGTAAGTGGGTACTCACAACATAACTGTGGTAACAGATTTATTTTGTCACAACAAAAGGAACACACAACACAGGCACACAGGCCCAAATCGGCTCGTTGTTCAAAGCAAAGTACACCTGTCTATCTACTCACAAAGACAAATTTCAATCCATTATGCAACAGAGTAGTACACTATGAGTGTGTGTGCATGTTTGTGTCCATGTGTACCTATTATCACAGATGAGAGTGGAGTAATTTGACTAAAATGCAACAATACAGCGCAGATTTGACATAATCCTGCACATCCGTCCAACTGGCCGGTGGAGTGGCAATCTGGATGCAACCTTCCAATCACAGTCTCTGACCTTTCCTCATTCAAAATCCTCTGATCCCCGTGAGGAATGAGAGGTGCATGTAACACAATCTCCTCTCTGCATCTCTGCCCATACATAAACAGATATGTTCTTGATTTTAGTGTTAAAGCTTGAAGGCCTTTTTTCTTTCCAAAAAAAAAAAAAAGATACATACAAATAACCTGTACAAACTGTTACTAAAACCAGGATGTGAGTACATATATGTAAAGTTTATTATTCTTATAAGGCTACATGGAGTTGTGAAGTTTATTTGACTTGAAAGGTGAGAGGTTATGGTTTGGTTTATTTTGCCACAGATATCAGTTCACAGGAAAAGTGAGTGGCAAGGAAAACAAGGAAGTGAACTCGCTGGGTGGAGGCAACAGCTGAAACAGACGCATAAACACACACAGACGCACAAAGGCCAAGGAAAGGACATAGTGTCATTAAGAGGGCAACAGTTTAAAAAAAAAAAAAAAGAGCCACGATCACTATTATTCATAGTTGTCTACAACTACCATATAAAATTGAGGCTTGACAAAAAAACGCCACATATGTTACACAACATAAGCCTTAATGAGTCATTTATCGGCATCTATACAGGAATTATGGAGCCATTAGTTTAAGATTATTACCCCAGGGATAGAAATTGTTAGGAACAAAAACAGAATGCATAAAAGCATATGGTTTAAAAGAACTATAAAAACAACAAAAGAATGTGCAAAATCTGCCCATGTAGAAGAGACAGGCAATAAAGCGTAAACATTTGAAAAACTGTATAATTTAGAGAAAAAACTACCACTGCTGTAAAGCTAAGCCACATTGCTTTGGCTGTATTTGTCTAACAATCATAAACTCCGTCTGGCGATTATACACCTTTCAGTTTTAACTTGTGACCACTGTTCATGATTAGTTCAGTCACACAGGCCTAGAGACCAGTCAGTGACCCCATGGCAACCACCGGTCTCTAGGGAGTAGCGTGGATTCCACAGCTGGTCAGCAAGTGGTTTCTGGCAGTCGCTAGTGCGAAACTGGTTGCAAAGAGGTATATGGTGCTGGACGAAAAACCTCCTTGATATTGCTTTGGTCACTTGCCGACTTGTCTGCAAACACTTGCCAACTATTCGCCCAGTGATAGCGAAACTGGGAAAAGTGTGATGCAAACGAAAATGGAGACCATTTGCCTTCAACGTAAAAGTTGTGCCTTTTGAAATATGTTGGTGGTAAGGCACAACTTTTACGTTGAAGGCGAACATTCTCCATTCTCCAAGCTGTTTCACTACAGCTTGCAGGTTAAAATGGCGAGTGTTTGCAGACAAGTCAGCATTTTCCATGCAAACTACAGGCAACTACGGCAATTTGCTTGTGACCAAAGCAATCACAATGATTTTGTGGTGCAGCACCCTCTTTAGTGTCAGCTAGCAACTTCCAGCAACCACTCGCAACTTGTCAGGGAATACATATTTTTACCTTGTGACTGCTGGTTGCCAGATTGTTGCTAACCCATCTCTAGACCTGTGTGACTATATTTTTAAAATTAAGCAAATATTGGCATTGACATTGTAGTTTTTAGCTTGGCACATAAGAATATTCTTTTTTGGTGTTATTTTTGGCATTTTAAAGTTTCTGTTAGATGTCCTTTAGTTCAAGTCAACATGACTTCACTTTCATGTGGTGCTATTAATGATTACATTGTTCTTTTGGAAGGAAGCAACTTATTGATAGTTTGGCTTCTGGAATTTTTAATATAATGTCTGCAATATGAAATTATATTCTTGTTTAAAAATCTCATGCATTCTTTGGATGTATTTTCTCAGTTTTAAAGTTTTGGGCTAGTATTATAGACTCCCAAATTAAGTGGTCTTCCCCTTTAAGGTCACCTCTGATGAACCCGGACTGTGAGAGGCCTATTGTCTCGTGATGACCCCACCCACCCAGGACAGCCCAGCAAATTCCAGTCAAAACAGACTAGAGGTCAAAGGGCAAAACGGGTGTGTGTGAATAGGTTGTTGCTGCTAAATTTGACTGCTTATACACGTATGTGCACATATGATGTCAAGGCCTCAAGTGTGAGACTGTAAAAACAAATTACGTCATTTTCTAAGTCTATGTTCCCAAGGATTAAGATGCAAGGGTGTATTTTTACATGCATTACAAGAATATAAAAAAAAAGTATTATCTTACATTTTACTATTACATGGTGTAAATGTTAAGCCTTACTGTTTTCTTTGGATTTTGGTTAAATGTGGATTTTGTATTGCATTTTTTTGTTTAAAAAATACAATCCCATTTCTGAATAAAAAAGTTGGGACCCTGTGTAAAATATAAATAAAAACAAAATGCAATGATTTGTAAATCTCAAAAATCCATATTTTATTCACAATAGATCATAGAAAACATATCAGATGTTTAAATTGTGTAAATTAAATTTACGCATTTTTTGTTTCATGATGTGCCAAATGTTTTTAGTTGATGAAAGGTCTGGACTGCAGGCAGGCCAGTTCAGAACCCGGACTCTTCTACTACGAAGCCACACTGTTGTTATAGATGCAGTATGCGGTTTAGCATTGTCTTGCTCAAATATGCAAGGCCTTCGCTGAAAAAGACGTAATCTGGATGGGAGCATATGTTGCTCTAAAACCTGTATAAACCTTACAGCATTGGGCAGCACGGTGGCGCAGTGATCAGCACTGTTGCCTCACAGCAAGAAGGTCCTGAGTTCGAATCTGTGTGGAGTTTGCATGGGTTCTCTCCGGGTACTCCGGCTTCCTCCCACAGTCCAAAGACATGCAGTCAGTGGGATTAGGTTAATTGGTGATTCTAAATTGGCCGTAGGTGTGAATGTGTGAATGGTTGTCTGTCTCTCTGTGTTAGCTCTGCGACAGACTGGCGACCTGTCCAGGGTGTACCCTGCCTCTTGCCCTATGGCAGCTGGGATAGGCTCCAGCCCCCACCTGTAACCCTGAATAGGATAAGCGGAAGAAAATGGATGGATGGACCTTTCAGCATTGACAGTACCTTTCCAGATGTGTACGCTGCCAATTCCATAGGCACTAATGCACCCCCATACCATCAGAGAGGCAGGATTTTGAACGGAGCACTGATAACAAGCCAAATGATTCCTTTCCTTTTTAGTCCAGGGGACACAGCGTCTGTGTTTTCCAAAAAGAATTTCAAATTTTGATTAGTCTGACTACAGAACAGTTTTCCACTTTGCCTCAGCTAATTTTAAATGAGCTTTGGTCCAGAGAAGATGGCGGCGTTTCTGGATCATGTTCACATATGGTTTCTTCTTTGATAATAGTTTCTTCTTTGATTATAGAGCTTTAACCTGCATTTGGGGATGGCACAGTGAACTGTGTTCACAGATAATGATTTCCAGAAGTGTTGCTGAGCCCATGCAGTGATTTCCATACCTGTTTTTTAATGCAGTGCTACCTGAGGGCCCCAAAGATCACGGGCATCCAATATTGATACCTTGTCACTTGCGCACAGAGATTTCTATAGATTTTTGGAATCTTTTGATGATATTACGTACTGTAGATGATGAGATATTCAAAATCTTCACAATTTTACACTGAGAAACATTATTCTGAAATTGCTCCGCAATTTGCAGACGCTGTTTTTTTCTGGTGAACCAATGCCCATCTTTACTTTTGAGAAAGTCTGCCTCTCTAAGATGCTCTTTTTATACCCAATCATATTACTGACCAGTTGCCAAATTAACCTAATTAGTTGCAAAATGTTCCTCCAGCGGTTACTTTTTAGCACCACTTAGTTTTCCAGCCTTTTGTTGCCCCTGTCCCAACGTTTTTGAGATGTGTTGCTGCCATAAAATTCAAAATGAGCTAGTATTTTTCATGAAATAGGAAAAAGTTTCAGTTTAAACATTTGATGTTTTTTTTATGCTCTACTGTGAATGAAATATGGGTGTATCAGATTTGCAAATCTGCATTTTTTTTTAAATTTACATTTTACATGGCGTCCCAACTTTTTTGGAATTGGGCTTGTACTTTAAGAATACTAAACTGATTTATTTCAAATTATTTAGTCCCACGCTATCCAGGAAATTCACTCTTACTACAATGCTGTCATGTGGGAAAACAAGACTAACCTACTTAAGACTGAAACAGCAACACAACCTCATTATCCTATACACAACAGCATGTGCAGACACTAAATTTGGAGCTACTTACATGTGATGCAGTAAGTGTATTAACCTAAATGTTATATTAAGAAGTATACAAGGATGTGTGTAGTTGAATGTGTTATGTCAGTTTCTTGACACGAACACTAAGGATGACTTTAAAAATCAAAACTTAGAGCATGTCTAAATATCTACATTAAACACCAGTAATCAAGATACAACTTGAATTAGATGTGAGCAACATAATCTAAACTAAACTAAATCTAAACAGTTTCTACATAACATGACATAATGCAGCCCGCTTATCCAGTTCAGGTTCATGGGGGGAGCCTATCCCAGCTGTCATAGGGTGAGAGGTGGGGCACACCATGGACAGGTTGTCAGTATATTGCAGTGCCAACACAAAGAGACAACCTTTCATGCTCACAATCACACCTACAGCCAATTTAGAGAATTAACCTAACCTAATGCATGTCTTTGGGTGGTGGGAGAAAGCCAGAGTACCTGGAGACAGCCCACACAGGCACAGGGAGAACATGCAAACACCACACAGAATGCCTCCAGTCAGCTGGTGGATTCAAACCCAGGACAGTGCTAACCACTGTACCACCCTGGTATCATTACAGTGTAAGAAAATAATAATAATAATAAAAATAAAAAACAAAAAACAAAGTGCTGCTGTAAAAGATGCCAACATAATGCATTTAAAGTGCTGCTAAAATAGAAAAAGAATATAATAGAAGAAAGACAGGCAAAAAATAAATATAAACGATTCTTAAACACACATTGAGCAAAGCCCACAGACGATGCAACAATGGGAGTATTTTTAAACATTAATGTGTTCTTTCTTCATCCGTTATAATGTTGAAGCACCCAAAAACACTCGCTTGTTTATTGAGCATCATTAATAGTGCAAAAGACTGCAAATACATATTTCTGACCTTCCGCTCAGGGTGATAATATCAAAGGCATCACATAGAGCTTTCAATTAAGATGAGTTTGTTTTGTATGCATGTGCCAGTAATGTGTCTCTAAACTAATTCAATCCAGCATAACAATCTGCAGTAAAGTGAAATGCAAAAGAGGTATGTATGGCTAAATAGTGTACGTGTGTGAATGCACAGATGATGAAAAATACATAGATACAGTGCAAAGAGGAAAGACACACAAACTCTTACAAACTCACTGACACACACATACACACACACACACACACAGGACTTTATCTCACTCCCTACACATGGACAGCTTTTGGAGAAAGCAGACATGCCAACATCCCAGCCAAAGATTCTCTGCCACCCTCATGCCCACTGCAGGAATCCCTCTCTCTGTCCCTGCCAGACAAACACAAACACATAAATGTGAGGAGGCACACAACACTATTTCTGCACATGGTGCTTCCTACTGCATTGAAATTTCCCTTCTCAGTGTATGTGAATGAAAGTTTCCACATAAGACTTTCATATTTGACCAAAATTGTCTCATAAACATGAATTGAATGCAATCCCTAGGTCTGTTTTTCTCCTTAACTTCTTTGATTTTTCCTTTATTGGTCTCCAAGTCTCTCCATTGTCTAGGCTACTTCTTTCTTTCATCCATATTCCTTCTCATCATCTTTCACAGAAGTACTGTATACTCTACTCTACAAAGCCTTTTTGTTTAAACTATATTCAGTAAATGATAGGTTAAATGGCAAAGCGAGAAGAAGTATACTTTGAGAGTAAGATTTCATATTTACAGAAGTGGGTGACTTTCTATATAGCTAGAACACCTGCTGAAAAACATCCCTCAAAACATTCAGTGCACTTCAGAGTGAAACAGCAGGATGGCTTGCACCCATCTCCTTGCAAAGCTGGCCAAACAGATGTGAGTGTAATGCCCTAAGTAAAGTAAAACTGGATTTTGTGTTTGGAGATAGAGCATACACTGGACAGAGCAACATTTAAAAGCCTGTCTATTATCTTTGCAATAACTCAGTTTTTTCCATCATAAGCAGCATTCCAGATTAGCCAACACTTCACAGACCTGCTGACCTTTTACTCACAGTTCTACAGTCCAGTCTGCTCTTTCTGGTTGTGCTGTTGGTCATACGTCCTCCAGTTTCAAACTATGACAATATACCCAACTGTGAATAATGAAGACAACCCGAGTGTCCTCCCTGTGTAAACAAATAAAACCTGGCTCTCTTGTCTGTGCAGTTTGTTTTTTTTAACTTTCCAGTTTCAAGGCTACTTATAGTGCATGTATGATGTTAATTACCCTTAAATTCACACAGGTGCCCATAGCAGAAAATCACTTCTTTATTTCCATTTAGAGGTGCACGTTCATATTTTTGCAAGTCGAAATTTGAATTATTTAGTGTAGTGGAAAGGTTTTCTTTTTAGTGCCTAAATGTGTTTTTCTAGATAAATTTTATGAAGTAACCTCAACAATCTCATGAACCTCAAGAGCTATTGCGATTGACTGTGACTGCTTTAAATTTTATATCTAGAGATCACAACAGGATACTAACCTATGGTTTAGATATTCTATGGTTTAGAGTTTCTTTCAGTAAGTAGCAGCAGATTCATATTGTGAAGGCACTTAAATAACACCTCTAATAGTAAAATCCACTCCAACACTTAATAATACCCCCAGTATTAGCAGGATATCCAAAGAAGTTGGCTACTGACAAAGTTATAACCGTCTGTTCTCTTTTCCTTACTCCCTTCTCCTCTGTTCTCTCCTCTCTTCTCAGCGGTGGTCCCCCTGCTGCCGGTAGGAGCTATAATTAATGGAGTGGAAGTTGCATTGTTGACCTTTTCGCAGGTGATCATCACAACGACGTGCCCATTAATTGGTCAGCCATCACTTTTCAACCACCACCACTGCAATTATCACACAATCGCTCACTTGCATACACTTGAGAAAAGATGACACCACACAGAAAACCATCTTGCAGCACATGCGCACAGAGTCACACGTACAGCATAAATCTCTGCTGAGAGAAAAGGGAAAAGAACCTGTGATATCAAAACTTCACATACAATTTACTCTGTTCTCACATTATATGCCTCTATCCGTCGTACACACACATGAATATACACTAGTTCGCTGTAAAATATCCTCTATTAGCTGCCTGCTCTCTTTCTCTCTCTGGGTGTTGTACCTGGCTATTACTTGTAATGACTGTGACATTAAAATAATGATAACGCTGTTTGCTAATGCTGCACTTAGCATGCACACACTTGTGCAGATAGATACACACATACTGTGCACAAGCTGAAGTAATCAAGTGATTTTGCTTCAACCAACAGGATGTCCATCTTTTTAGCCTATGTTTGTATGTGAATGTGTGTAAGTGAGTGTGCAGGTGTGGTGGAGGGTAAATGCCATTTATCCATCTGTAAAGGTTTTATAGCTCAATAGCAGGAGCTAGTGTACTGTTCCACGAACAGGACAGTTTGCAGAGTCTTCTTAGAAGCATCAAACTATCCCAGGAAGACTGAAGAGAATAATACAGTTGGAGCACTTTCTCCACTCTGCCTTTGTGAAAATCTTTCAATCCTTTGGCACAGTTCTAAACATGGACACTAAGGAGGCATGTCATTCAAGACACCCCTTTATATTCAGGCACTGTTGAGATCTCAGAATAGATCTTGTGATGATCAGGAGTATACATACGAGGACACATTCACACATGCACACTATAAAGCAAAACGAAGACCACCTGAAAATAACAACAAGATCTATTTTGTCTGTGTGTGGCTGAACAATATGAAAAAGTTGGGGGGGGG
>VUQI01062838.1:27261-61776 GCA_015106735.1 Paratilapia polleni | reverse complement strand
TTAAATTTAAAAAAAAAATTTTTTTTTTTTTTTTTTTTTTTTACACACCTATATCTAGCATATCTACAGTGACAAAATGCTTTGATCTCAGTGACTAAACATCAAAAGACATTAATACTGACATATAAAACCCAAATAAAAACAATGAGTGTTCAGTGAAACATAATTGGATGCATTGTTTTTTTTCCTAGTCTCTGTTCATTTGCTTCTCTTGTGGTTTCTACCTTGCCTGTGATCCAAGGCTTCTCTGTCTGTTTGTCTGTCTGTCCGTCTGTCTATCCTAAATCCTTGCCACACACTCTCTCATTGGGCACTGTGTGTGTGTGTGTGTGTGTGTGACAGGGGGTCCGGTGGGTGATAATCACAGCGTGCAGGCCTGTCTGGCTTATCACCTACTGTCAGCCCTTCTCCTTCTGCCGTGCATGTAACACACACTAAAACACACACACTTGCATGCTCTGTACTATTTCCCCTCAGCATACACATATATACCCGGTGACAAATACACACATCTTGGCAGTAGAAGAAGTAAACATTCATTTGAATAAAACTTCAGCTTTTTGCTTCTGGCTTTGAACAAGAAGGTTCGCCTTGGTGCTGTCTGCGTGTGTGTGTCTGTGTGCACATATGAATTTGTGTGTGTGTGTGTGTTTATATGAGGGAGTTGTTTAAAATAGAGAATGAGGGGATATAGAACGTGTTTGACAAAGCAAGCAAGCGAGGGATACAGAGATAGAAAATGAGCGAGGTGACGAGAGAAAACTAGGGAGGGAGGGTCGGAGGAGGAGGAGAGAGAAAAGGTGGTAGTCGATATAATAAGCGGCTTACAGGCGGTCTCTCTTCACCTCATGGGGCAGACATCACTGCTCTCTCACTCTCCCTCTCTATGTCTACCTCTCTCACTCACTCTCTCTCTAACTCTCTCTCTTTCCTCTCGCTCCGGTCCGCAAAGATTAGCTCAAGCAAGCAGGATTTAATAATGCCTATTGATAAAATGTCCAAATATTCCTTTCCCCCATTAGAAAAAAAAAAAGAAAAAAAAAACACACTTTCTACATCTTGGCCTGACACACACACATAAAAATACAATGACAGCCAGAGTAGCTATGCTTTGTATCTAGAAAGTGTCAAGACATATAAGGCTGAAATACGGTGACATTTTAAATTTCATCTGTTACTTCCCTTTACCCAGGAGCTTGTCACACAGTATGGAAAACTTTATGTTGTCGGGTGACACACTGGTGAGTGTAGCAATGGAAGAGCAACATTGGAAGTTAACTGTTATGTGACATTTTCATATTATTATTGTTAATCTACTTTTCTATTATCAACAAATACCATTAAAAGTTAAAATCAACAATGTGTTAGCCATTCCTAATGAAGACATAAAACTCAGGGGCACAAGTTTAAAAAAGGGCAAATAATTTACTCAAGGAGCTGGGTACTGCATTTTGCTGCAAGGATTACTCAAACAGCAGTAAAAAGTGCATTTGTATGGGACAATTTTCACATGATAAACACTTTGGTACCATACTGTGAGTATTTACAGCATCAGAACATTGTGTGGGACCTAGACAACAGCTCAAGGCTGCGGTAATAAAGAAAAGGGTCAGATACAGCCATGGTGCAGCTCATTGTGGGTTTATTTTTGCAAGGGATTTGGTGACAACAATAAAAAAAGAAAGAGAGAATTACACCAGCGATATCCTTTAATGATGAAAAATATACATTGTGTCGGGTATTGGCTGTCTTCAGGAGCATTTCAATTCTTCCTTCAACTTTGATCCTGTCCCTTCTGATTGTGTGTTCACATGAAATTTAATGGCATGAGAACACAGACCTTTGCCCCATCAAATGACAGTTCAGCCCATCCTCTCTATGTCAACAGATGACACTTGACATAAAGGGTCATCCAGAACATCTTGGGCAGATGAACAGTAGAGGGTGGTAATGTAACATTAAATTGGGTATGATCCACTAGAAGCAGAAGAAAAATGATGGCCCTCACACTTTCATCTGCTGTTTCCGCTGGTTTTCATTCTGATGGTGACTACTGATGATGTATACCAGTCATGAGTAGCAGCTAATCTTTCTACCCTAAAAGGATATCTGTCCTTTACAGCTTAAAATATCCATTAAGCTGTAAAGAAAATAATACCAGTTAACACTGTACCTAAGAGTTTAGTTCAGTCACAATAATGTAAAATGCTCGTTTTCATCACTTCTATTGTCTCAGTCTTCTAACTGGTGCACACACTCCCAAATAAAGTTTATTCATACAAAGTTCCATGTCTGTGTGTGTGCATGAGTGTGTATGCATATGTGAGAGAGCAAGAGAGCACTAAGTAATAAAGCTTTGTAAAGCATATGTGAATTTGATGGTTAATCCCCAACTCTAATAACATTAATAGCCCGGGGTGATAAGAACTGTGTGTGCTTGCATGTGTGATAAGTATGTGGCGCCTGTTTTTGTGTGTGTGCCTCCTAGGTCGAGGTGCACTGTAGGAAATGAAGAGATCAGGAGCAGAGAACAGATTACTCTTCCTACTCAGGATAATGAAATTATTTCCCACCTTCAATTACTAGATGAAGTAAGGAAGCAGTGCAGGTGTGTGTGTGTGTGTGTGTGTGTGTGTGTGTGTGTGTGTGTGTGTGTGTGTGAGCTTAATATATTTATCAGTCACAGGAACTAAACCGTGTCAGTGGTGTTATCCTGAAAACCATATGTGTGGCTATGGGATTGTGTGGCAGGATCATTGTTAACTCACCTGTGAGTTGTTATGTGGTTACTTTATGAACTACTTAAACCTGGAATACATAAAAACTTAACATAAAGCATTTTTTCTGATCTGAAAATTATTGTTTTTAAAGTGTAAATGTATACATGAAAGTGGTTTCCCAGTTTTACTTCTATAAATCATGTGATCCTACTGAGTTGTTTTTTTGTGTGTTTTGTTTGTGTTTTGTCTTGTTTTTCTTGCTGCCATACAGCCGCTCACTTTTCCGGGGAAAAAAAGAGAAAAAGAGAACAAAACAACAATCAACAGTCATGATTTTTTTAAACTACCATCTGATAAATCAACAAATTTTTGGATATATTAATAGAACGTTGCAATAAAACAAGTGTGTTTTATAACCACATATAACCATGATCTCATAATAGATATAATAGATATAACAGATAATAGAGTTTGATAGGCATAAAATAGTATTTTTGCACCCACAACGCTATTCCAAAAGAGCTATTAGCATAAAAACTTGGCATATCTCAGCATGGTGTACAATGTGTCCTTAAGCAAATTTGAGGAAACTGGACAAGTGGAGGACATTCTTAAGGAAGGGAAAAAGTTTCCAAATTTCCAAATTACAAGAACCGGACTGAAAATCAGTGGCAACGGGTCTTATGGAGTAATGAATCCAAATTTGAAATTGCTGGTTTACAGAGGAGGTCTGGAGAGAGGTACATCACTGTCTACAGCCATCTGTAAAACATGGTGGAGGCTCAGTCATGGTTCGAGGCTGCATTTCAGCCAGTGGTGTTGGGGATATTGTCAAAATTGATGGAATAATGAATGCAGAAAAGTACCATCAGATTTTGATCCACTATGCAATGCCATCTGGAAAGCGTCTGATTGGCAACTTCTTCATTTTTCAGAATGACAATGAACACACTACCAATGCACTAAAAGCATACCTGGATAGAAAAACACACAATGAAACACTATTAGTTATGGACTGGCCTTCCCAGAGCCTGGATGTCAACATTATTCAAGCAGCATGGGATCATCTTGACAGAGAATGGAACAAAAGGCAGCAACATCCAATGAAGCGCTTTGAATGTCCTTCAAGAAGCCTGGAGAACTATTCCTGAAGACTACTTAAAGAAATTACAAGAAAGCTTGCCTAAGAGAGTTCAGGCTGTGTTGAAGAATAAAGGTGGTCATACCAAATATTCCTTGTTTGAATTATACAGACTCTGTTTTTGCCTTATATACTGTATTTCAATGTATGTTTGTACGTTTTTTTAATAAATTGCTGCACCTATTTTCCATTTTCCTGGTAAAGTATAAAGAAATGAGGGCTGGCTTTTACACTGTATGTATCTGAGTACACTAAGTGATTATTGGTTCACTTGCAGTTCCTCTGTACAGTTTTTTTTAAAGATTTAATTCTTAATGCAATTATGTATCCTCCCAACTTGCTAAGGCAGAAATGGATATTTTCACTATAAAATGCATATCTTCGATGGAAAAGCATAATATACAAAAAGAGCTATGGATGAGAACAAAAGGCTGAATAAAAGGTGTTTTGCAAACAGTTTCATGCTGCCTATATATATATACTTTTATATAATGTGCTTAAAGACATGCCTCATTGCAATCATAACCCTGTCTTTTTTAAAATAAGATATGCACAGTGTTAACAGTCCTGGAGGTGACTAATTTCTCCAAAGTGCTGGTTTCTGCAACGCAATGAATCTACTGTATAGTAGCACTGTTTTCATTCGTCTTCATTCTGGTGACCACTAACTGACCCTAGGTACTCCACGACTTACGGCAGCGCTAATCTGGCTTCAGTCATAATCACACGCACAGGGATAGAAATATCCATCTCTCCCGCCGTTTTCTTGGTGCTGCTTATCCAGGTAGCAGCAGCCTAAGGAAAGTAACCTAGTAACCCAGGTATCCTTCCCCTACCTGTGTCCTCTGGATCATCCTGAGGGATCTCAAGGTATTTTGAGGCCAGGAAACCAATAGCACAGATGGAATTAGCTAAAGGGCTATTTCAAGTATCTTGAAGGGGATCCAAGTATTATCATACTATCTAACTAAGCCAAGATAAGCTAACAGTGCTTGAGACGAGGCTGTTACTCTGTTCTCAATACCAAGAATTAATTAAACACAGCCTGAACACTTTCATTTAAAAGATAACAAGATCTGCTTAAGTTAGCTTGTGCTGAAAACAATATAGATTGCTGCTTTTCAGACTGTTTAAATGTTGACTAAGTTCAAGCACTTGTCAGGTATTCAGGTTGTCTGTCATCTCTTCTTTTAGCATCACAAATGTCATTTTACTTAGACAAACACCTTAATCATATACTTGTGTGTGTCTGTCTGTTGTCTATTCAACACCGGAGTGTGTTGTGATATGAGGGATTGGTAAACAGTTTTCCTTAACAAAATTTAGCTCAGTTTCTTTTTTCTTGGGGAAATAAAATGCTTATTTTCACATTTCTTTCATCCGTCTCTGTCGGGTTTCCTGCTGAGGACAGAATGCTGCTGTAAAGGGCTATCGAGAGGATAGCATGACTAAGACAGGAAATAAAGGGAGAACAGGAGGTTGCATGGGAAGAAGGAGATGAATGGAGTGGAGAGGGATGGGTTTGGAAAATGAGGAATGTAAAAGAGCAGTGAAATAGACTGGCTAGGAATTAATATAAAGAAGAGATGGGTATGGGAAGGAGGAGGGAGAAAGTTAAGAAATAATGAGAAAAAACAGTCAGATCAGAGCAAAATAAAAGATGGGGCATAAAGCATCAGTTGAGGAATGAGTACGTAGCGAGAAAAGAAAGAAAATGAAGTAGTGATGAAGAGGCAGGGCTTCTAGGATGAGGTAGAGAGGAGCGACAAGGAGAAAGGTGAGGTATGAGAATGAGAGAAGAAATAGGAGGGAGAGAAGGTAAGGAAGAGAGGAATGGATAATAAAAAACAGACCACAGAGGGTGGGGTGGGGGGTCAAGATGGGGTTAAGTGGGCCATGATTTTGCTTTGTGCATGCACACACTACCACATACTGATACACACACCTCTCTGTTACTCTCTTATACACACACACAGTGTCCATCTCTCCCCTCAGGCCTAGTGTGTCTTCAGGCTCTGTGGCTCTCTGGTGGTGATCTGTCTCCACATTAAGCGAAGCCTCAGATAATTCCTAAGCCTCCTCCATGGCCGATCCAATAAGGGATAAGGCTCTCGGCTGGCCATGATCAACTGACAATCTGTCCTCTCACACGGCCACTTTAGTGGAGGCCAGGATTACCCCAGCCAGCCGAGGCAGGGTACACACAGTTCATAAGACCACATAGCTGTGTGCATGTGTGTGCTCTGTATCTGTTTGTGTGTATGTGTGAGAGAAAGAGACAGAGAGAAAGTGTGAAGGAGAAAAAAAAAGAGTTAAGAAAGACAGAGACAGACTAACAAAGATTGTGCACAAAAGGTAAAGGTGAGCATTTGTGAGTATGGGTATTTAGCTCTGTCTGTACATGGCACCACATGATGCATAAGTGAGCTGATTGCTGTTTCTAGTTTGTACTACCATCAGTAGTCTGGGATTACAAGGCAACAATAAACCCTTGACAAAACACTATGATACTATGATAAAAAAAAAAAAATGTCCTCAGTAAAGGGTAACACTGACTGTATTTTGATCTCAAATGATAAGAAATAACAAAAGTCTGCTTTCAAAAGTGCTACAATGCTTTTATGGACAACCAACATAGGATTAATCTACAAATGTATAAAAAAAATTACTTTTTTGGTACATCCAAGCAATACCTTATACAAGAGTTAAATTACTTCTTTTTTTTCCTGTAAATACAGTACAAGGTTTTTGAATTCCCTCTAAATAAGTGAAATCCACTATGAACAAAAAGTAATCTAGTGGACTTTCACTCCTCATAGGCAGTTTGTCAATCAAGACTTTGTGGTCCAAGGACTCATCGTCTCTCTATGCTCTCCTTTTTTCTTTTCTCTTCCCCTCACCCCCAAACCCTCCTTGAACCTGGTTCTCCCAGAGATCTTGTCCTGTTAAGAGGGGGTCATTCCTCCCCACTGTCATGAAGTGTTTGCTCATAGAGGCAACACTGATTGTTAGGGTTTTCTCTCTAGGCCTCACAATAGTGCCTTGAGGTGGCTGTTTTTGTGAATTGGTGGTTTATGAATAAAATTGAATGAATTTAATTGAATAGTGCAGTTTATGTAGTATTAGATTTCTTCTGGGTATTGGTGGTTTTTGCTGTTTTTTTCTTACCATAAGGTCCAACTGAAGAGTGCAGGTTATGTTAGCAATGTAATCTATACAATTCTACCTATATATGTCAAATAATCAGCCATAATTGTTCCAAGCTAAAAACAAAACAAAACAAAAAACACAAAACCAAAAAAGCGGTGTAATCAGTGACAAGAGTCTGGATGCCACTAAGGTAAAAGTATCATAAAGACTCTTCAGCCTTATGAGCCTTCATAAAATCTATAAAAACGAGCATAAAGTGGGTGCCAAACACAGTCAAGTGACACTTGCAAGTAATATTACTTATTTTATTTTCTAGCTTTTTTAAAGGCAAAAAAGCACAATGATTTATGCCCTTTTAGACTTTCATCCCCTGACAAATGAGATTAGATACAGCTTTATAAAAGCTTGAACTATTATTAGCAGTATGTTAATATTAATAGCAATTACAAAATGATCATTCTGCCTTGCTGGTATGGCAAATACACATGCTGTGAATAGGCAGTTTAGATAGCCTATTCGCCTTTCACCAGAAGAGCCAGGCAGTGTGTGATAAGCATCGACATTCTAGCCAACAGAGTCCGCCTTGGAGACACTCCTGATCCCTTTTTCCATTGGAATAGGCTCATTTTAGCACGCACTCACACACCCGCACATGCACACAAACATGCACTCACACACACGCTTGAAGGACTGTGCAGAGCTTCGATAAGCGTGGCCCTTCTCTCTCTCTCTCTCTGAGTAAACATCGTTTTGGATTAGGCAGAGTATAATGAGAGCAGGGGGCTATCTGCCCACCACGCCTGCATTGTGGCCCCCCGCTCCTCTCTGAGGGGGCCGGGACCAATCTTTACTCTGCTATTTATCCCCCTCCTCTGATAGCTTACTTATCTGTGGCAAAATGCCAGGGCTGACTGCCTGTCTAACTGCTCCAATACTGTAACTGCCTGCACAGTTCTCTGTCTGCCATGCATTTGTCTTAAAGCTTGCAAAAGCATTAAGACAAGCGCATGTCTACATCTCATTTTATCTCTCCTCTACCTATCTATCAGAATTTGTGTCCACATGAAAGATTCTTTTCTTGAATCTCATCTGGTGGTGGTTGCGGTTACAGAGGACAGTACTGCAGCAGGAGTGATACCATAGAGCAGAGCCTCAGTATACAGCAGGGGTTCTCAAAGATTTGATGAATGAGTGCCAATTTAGAGAGGCAGCATATGACTGAAAGCCACACAGGAAAAATGCACATATCAAAGACCTTTTTCTTAGTGTTTGTAATGTGTCTGCTCAGAGGATGGCTTTATGTGTTAGTGACTGTAATTTTTGTACTGGTAATACTTTTTTAACGCAGTAGAGGTTTCTGGCACAGATTCACAAAGTTCCAAAGTGCAAGAAAAAGGGAGAACTTGCTGTTAAAAATACAGCGAGTTATTCAATACAGGACAAGTGCTGCTGGAGCTTCAACCTCTAATAGCTTTTAACTATACATGAAGTGGATGTAATATATCGTGTCACAAGCTGTATTTGTATTTGTTTCTGTGGCCTAAATATTGAACTGCTAGCTGTGGGAATGCGTCCATATTAGTCGCCGAGGAAATTCGTCATTGCTGTTGCTGTTTGAGTCCAGTTTGACTAAACACACTGTTTGAATTCCCTCATTAGCTGACACAGAGGTCATCCTAATGTGTCTGTGGTGAGTGGCTATGGATAATTAATGGATCCTGACCACTCTCTGCACCACTTTCTGGACAAGCAGCTGAACACTTTCCCAAATACATGTTTCAGCTTCACAGCCACAAGAACAGATACACAAAATCTTTACCACCTCATACCACAATGCCTATATTAGTATCATATTTAGATTTTGATTTGTTGAGCTCTTCACTTTTTTGATAATTTCTACTTAACTGAGCTCCTTCTGCAGTGTAGCTTTATACATTTCCAAGCTATTTTGTCTTGTGATATTCTATTTATTTTATTGAGCTAAGTTGTTTTTCATGTTTTGGCTGCTGTAACACATTAATTTCCCAACTTTTGGGATAAAGTATTTCTTATCCTCTCTTAACGTTAGAAAATTTTGTTGTTCCCTTGGTCTTGTTCTGCACTTCTACTGTATATCATAATGTGCCATTGACTATGGATGAATGAAATGTACAGCAGAGCACTCTTTCCTGGTCACACTTACAGGTTGCGTCTTGAGCATCCTGTGTGTCACACTCACAGCCATGCCATACACTTTAATTCAATAATGTTTCCTGGTTGACCTGTCCAGGGTGTACCCTGCCTCTCGTCCAATGACAGCTGAAGTAAGTTCCAGTCCAACCCTAAATTGGATAAGCGGAAGAAAATGGATGGATGGATGGATGTTTCCTGATTTCCATAGCTATAAAAAGGGCAGAGAAGAAACCACCCTTAAACTCTTAAAACAATGGGATTCATGAGTAGTCTGTTTAGTTTAGTCTGTTGTTAGGTGGTTGCTAGGCAACATGATGACATCATAATATATCATCCATAATTCAAGTTTGAATTTGAATAAATTAGAAGTAACTATTGTGAAATTATACAATACTTTTATAGGTGTTATATGTGCATAAAAGCTGCAAATGGGTCATTTTAATCTGTTTGTAGGTGGCTTCTAGGCAACATGATTACGTCATAATGTGATGTACCTGTGTGCCAAGTTTCGCTGCTCAATTACTAATAGTGTAGGAGTTCATGGACAGAGAGACAGACAGAGATTTGTGTGCTATAGTAAGACTGGCACAATAGCTGTTACCAGCTTCACTTCCAAAGTCCAGCAGATCATGACACCACAATGAAAAAGGAGTTTTTGGAGTCCATTGGTAAAATTGGTGGTAAGCTAAACTAGGTTTGCGCAGTCTAACACCTGCACAGTTTATGCACTCTTGCATATCTGTAGCATAGCTTTAACTATCACAAAAGCAGTACGCCTTTAATTATTAAGCAGAAAAGCAAAATATGACAACAATGTCAATATTTTATTATGCTTATGCAAACCAAGCAAGGATTCTGCATTCAGTGTTTATGCTGAATTTAAATGTTTAAATTTAAATCAACTTTTTCAAGTCCAACTTTCGCTCTCTTTTCTAGAGGATCATCCTGCTTGGTGAGAAAAGAGACAGACTAAAAAGTCACACTGAGCTCTTGGATGTAGTGTGTTTTCTTTTCGGATTCAATTGTTGAATGAATGTAACAGTGTGCTACAGTTGGAGTCAAAGCAAATGCACCAAGCTTGACAACAACGCCATGAACTGGCTTCCTTCAGCACCTATCCCATCATGGCCTGTACTTCTTTTGGACAGTGAATAGAAGAGGAGAATGTGCACTTGATGAAATTACATGTGTTGTGCAGGCATTGTGGGTACACTGTGAGCAAAAGAACACAGAGAAAGTAAGGCTTACAGGACGAGAGCTGAATGCCGTATACCTATATCTAACAAGATATAAAAGGAGAACTACAGAGAGGAGGAACAATCAGCTGGATGCAATGTGGGAAGAGACAGGAGGAGAGAGAAACAAAGAGGGGGTCTGACATGTGGCTAATAGACATATCAGCACTGAGGTGTTGGGTTTAGCTGGCAGACGAGAGCTTTGCAGAGCTTCATTCATTGATTAGCATATGGAGAGTGGCATGGGGCCATGTGACAACCCTAGATTATGCTGCTGCACACACACACACACACACACACACACACACACAATGTAGATTGCCACAGATTGCATCTCTCTCCTTCCTTGGAGAAAGGCAAAGATGTCAAATTACAGGGTGTCACCTGCACCAAGCTATCTACTTTCTTGAATGTTAATGTATAAACAATTAGGACAAGAGAAAGAGTGGGGAATGAGGGGTGAAGAAAGAAAGAAAGAGAGAAGGAAAGAAAATAATTTCTAACCATATTTTCCATAAGAAATATGTGGTGATATACAATAAAAACCAACCACAATGACACAATGATGTGATTAATATCAGTGTATTTATTTATTTTACTAATGAATAAATACAGAAATTACAGAAATTTCCCTCTCCCTGTCTGTGTTTTCTTCAATTGAAATTAAAAAAAAATATTCAAACAACATATTGAAAACATCAGTTGTTTAAAACGTTGGTTCACTGGTTGGGTTTACTTTAAAAAAAGAAAGACTCACAGATGAGTTCCATTTCCAAATGCCATTGTGGAAGACAAGAACAGGTTTTGCCAGTTGCAGTTTAGTTTCTGTGTCTCTCATTTCCTCATGTCCATGTCCTTTGCTGTTTTTTCAAGTAGTTGAGTAGTATGTTACATAATAAGAGTGAATTTCATTCCTGAATATGATCCAAGGACATTGTGCATGTGTGTGTGTAAAATTATTGTGCTTACAGTAATTTAATTGGATACATTTAGACCACAACTTAAAATCTCTTACCATTGCTTGTTAAATGT
Source organism: Paratilapia polleni (assembly GCA_015106735.1). NCBI lineage: Eukaryota > Metazoa > Chordata > Actinopteri > Cichliformes > Cichlidae > Paratilapia > Paratilapia polleni. Next base: position 50,326 of record VUQI01062838.1, on the reverse strand, counting down.
AGATTTTAAAAAATGACCTTAGATCAGAAAACATATCCGGATATGATCAAAGAGTTACTGAAGTCCACTGATAAAAAGCAAAATCCTCACCTGATTTTAATCTGACTGTATATGCCTGTAAGGATAACTTCTTGTGCACCTCTAGACTTCTTCCAGGACTGCTGCTATTTTAAAATTGCTGTGTTTAAAAAAGCTATCAGTACTTCTTACATTTGTACATCTGCAATTTAACTAACTTACACACCTGAGCATTTAGCAAGCATCTATTTAACTACTATACAACTACTGTTTGACACTGACCCAACTTTCATACCAAGGATCATCAGTAGTGATGAGAGCAGTCTTTGACTACAACACAGACATGAAACAGGAGTTTTGAGCAGAGTCAATACTGTCCAAGCCCGAAGGTGACACATCACTAGCACAACCAGAAGCAAAACCAGGAGCATTCTCATTGTTTGTTTTTTTTTAACATCCACAGGGTTGTACACTGTGAATCCACCCCCCAGGGCCCAACTACCAGTTCTGACTCCAACATCTGAGGCATCTAAGAAAGGACATTCACCATGTGCCATTGTGCCTACTCAGTACATTGTGTTGGACTGGCCAAAAAAAAAACCCTGCCTTTTAAATCTTCACTCTCCACCCACCCTACTGACAAGACTTGGTTCCCTGTGACTTCATCCACTTCCCTAAAATGAAATTGAAGTTGAAGGTTGCCATTTTCACACAGTGGAGGAGATCAAGGGTGTATTGCAAATGCGCAAGTGCAAGAACAATCTAAAAATAGCAACGGCACTAGAGGCTCTTCAGAAGTGCACAAGAAGATGGCCTTGAAGGAGTGATTGGACAGATTTTATATTTTAAAGAGTTTTGCTTTTTATGGGTGGAGTGTTGGAATCGCACATCATAAATGGATACTGACCAACGACGTAAAAACAAAAAACAAACAAACAAAAAAAAAAAACTTATTTATAAACATCACTTTGAAGCTGCCTGGTGATCTTAACAGATAATTAATAAAATTAATTTGTCATGGAAGGAAAAGGACGGGTGTATTAATGATGGGTATATTGTACTTAGTGGACATCTTCCTTGTATGCATACTGGTTCAATATCACTTAATGGAGTTGAGCCATAATAATTACAAATGATCTTTGCTTACCGTGACAACAAAACTGTGCCATGAAAAATGCCTATCGATTAATCATTTGTCAATATAAGGAAACTGAAAAATGCCTTTTTTCATATTTTTCCAACCAAAAGTTCCAAAATGAAAGATATTCCATTTTCAGGGATGTAGAGCAGAGAAACAGCAAATTATCACATTTTGCATATTAATCTTCTGTTGATCGACTAAGCAATTAGTCAAGACAACAAGTCTTCACAACTGACAACTAAGGAAACTCCATCTGCTGTCAAAGATCAAAAGCTTCACAGCCACAACTATTAATTCTACCTTCAAGCTGAGATTGTTTTAGACAACAAACACCTTACTGACAATGCCTCTATGACACTTGAAGAAATGTTATTACATTTTTATATTTTACTTTTTTCTCTTTAGGTTGTCTCACTAAGCTCAATAGTCTCTTTTGCAGACTTTGGCTTTTGATACGCGACTTTCTCTTCCAGTTATACATAAAAAAAGACTGACAGGAAATTATAATGTGAACTCCTACACTCACTCCACCACGACTCAGTATGAGATAAGTATGAATACAGCAGAGTGCGTATAATTTTCAGTGAAAACATGCCTGCACTTAAGTATGTTTTTTCTCTACTTCTGTGAGCTCATCAGCGTAGAAGAGAGCAGGGAATGGATGACCTGTATACCAAAAGGATAGCAAAATTCAGAGAGAAGAAACTGACAAGGGGATAAAAAGATATATTCAGGAAGAGTTACAGAGATGTGGAGTGGGTGAGAGAGGAGGGGGAGAAGACATTCAGGGGTCTACCCAACAACTGCACTGATGCTTTAAACATGAGACCCAGATTTTCTATCTCAGTGAAGAGGTGCTGAAGGAAAAAGAGAGGAGACGGATGAAGACATAATAGAAGAGAGGTTATAGGGACCAAAGGGAAGGGTGAAGGAGGTAAACACAAGGAGGTAGATCTGTTTAGGACTGAATGACAGTGATGCGGAGGGACTGATTGTCAAATTGACTGTGGCTGTTTTTTGTTTTTTTTTTTAAACTGTGCAAGCAGACTGTTAATGCTCTTACTATGGTAAAATGGGTATCACGCATACAAGTACAATGCAATGACTGCTGAACAACACCTGCAATATGCATGTGTCCTATTTGAAGCTGCAACTAGGGATTATCTTCGTAATTTAAAAAAGAAAAAGAAAATTACATTTAAATAGATTTTTTTTCCTGTTCAATTTTCTGTAGTCCAAGGTGACATCTTGAAGTTGCTTGTAAAGTTGGATCAGATTTCCCAAATGCAAACGTATTCAGTTGATAATCACTGCATTTTTGCTTAAAAAGGTCATTATGAACATTATTATGACAATGAATGGGTGCATAAATGCGAGCAGTATTATGTGTGACTTTAAGCATGAACGGGGGGGGTAAGAGCAGATGGCAGTAACCACCATGTTTTCATCAAAGCTAAAAGATTTTATTGCACATAAATCATGGAAAGAGTATAACTTTTGATATGGTTCTGCAGTGGAAGTAGAATAACTGCATGTGTTGTGTTATGCTGATCACTTTAATGAGCAGCTGCCTGCAGGGTCCTTCGAGTCCAGGAGTAGCCAGCAACAAGCTGACCAAACTGAACCGAATTTACCTGAAATAATCACATTTGGTGACTTGCATATTTAGTGTGATTGATTGTGAGCTTTGTTTATTGGACATTCTGTTTCTATTTTAACTTTTGTGAAGTTGTCTTATGAAAGCAACCAGGTTTCACAGTTTAAATAACTGATTAATCTGTAAAAATTTCGAAATATGTATAAAGTTTGAAATATTTTTCAATGCATTTATTCAAGTAATTCTACCAGTACTGTTTTGGCACACAATTGGCAGAAGTCTTAATGACTTTGATTCGACTTTATCTGAGTCTCTTCTCTAATCCTCTCCTGTCTCTGGTCTCAGTCCAGCCACTGAAGAACTATTAGTAAGACTTGGAAAGATGAAAAGCAAAGCCAAGTAGTGACTGTGAACTGAAGGTACAGATGAGTCAAACGGGTGTGAGCAGCACTGACTGATAGGAGGTGAGATGGAGGTAGAGTGTTAATTTGGGAAGTTCATAAGAGGAAGGAAAAACCTCTGGGCTCTATGTCACTCTCTCTCTCTCTCTTTCTCTCAAGCAAAATAAATTGCTGTGCAACAAACTCACCATGAGAGGCCAGCAAGTGTGTGCATAGTGTGTAATACAGCAGTGTCTGTGTGTATTTCCAACTGAGTTAGTGTCTGTGTGTGAGGGCGCAATTCGTGTGTGTGTGACAGGCTGCCTGAAGGCTCCCTGTGTGCAGGCGTTTCATTGGAGAGGCAGATGAGCAGGGCAGATATCCTGGGGCGGCCTGGCAGTGGCCAGGGCTTTATCTGAGCTGAAATGATTTTAGCACTCCCTTTTGGAGCACTAACCCAGGAGCAATGTCAGCCCCTCCTGCTCCTCTTTCTTCTCCCTATCCTCTTCTCCTTCATGCCTTTTTTTCTCTTTGACAATTTCTTCTCTTTTCTCCTACTTATTTTTTCTTCTTTTTTCTATCGCTGGTTGGCTATTGGCTAGATTTGAACAAGAGATACTTTTTGATTCAGTTATTTTCAGATTAGTTTGTTCTGTTTTTTTTTTGTTTTTTTTGAATAGAGGGAAAGAGAGAGCAATAAGAAACAGGTCAGTGGTTAAAACTGTGCACTCAAGTCAGAAGCTCCAACTACAAGGCACATAAAAAAAAAAGTTTCATTTTTGTGTATCTCAGGCTGACATGATGTCACATCACTGTCTGTCAGTGAAATCAGGTAGGATTCTGAAAACTTAAAAGACTAACATTAAGTTGCATTGAATTTTCCCAGTAGGAGGCTGGACATTCAAACTTAGCTGCCAGGAGCAGGACTAATCCAAGTGCAGCCTCCCTCAGCCTCCAGCTGCCACTCCAGGCCTCACATATTTATTGCCTTTGCGAAATGTCCTATATTTTACATGAGGCTCTCAGGCAGAGGTACGCTGGTCTTCTGCAATCAGAGCCATTATCACACTGGGTTGATGGCAAAGGCTCACCAAGCAGCAATGGGGTAGATGGTACTTTTCCTGCCTGCTCCTCCTCTCTCTTCTCATCTCCCCTCTCTCTCTCACTTTCCTAGTTCACTGCCTGACTCACCCCACCACCACCACCATTGCTGGTCAGCACTCTCTCGCTTTCTTTCTCTCCTGCATTTACCTTGGCTGCCACATGGGGAATTAAGTGGTATTACGAGGAAAGGCTTCTAGCTGAGCTTAACTGCATTACATGAACAGGTAATATACCCTGAGAGAGTGTGTGAGAGAAAGCAAGGGGATGGAGGATGGAGGAGCAAGGGGGTCTTGTGGGTGTGAGAGAAAGAATAGAAGGGAGAGCAAAGAAAGAAAGGGGGTCTTAAGTGAATTGTCAACTCAAACGCTCTAATCACAGTGAAAGCTGTGGACAAAGAGCACCCACGGACGCCAACGGAGCACACCCTGGGGGCAACGAAAGGCCACTTAGCCCTCTCTGACTCCCCCTATAGCTTTTTTCTGTCTGCTTCTCTCTCTCTCTCTTTCTCTCACAGGTCTCTTCAAAATAATATCTTCCACAACACCTGAGAAAGGAAGGGAGGCAGAGGAACAGAAGAAAGTATGTGAAAAACTACATATATTTATTATTCTTAATGTATGAAATACGCAGGCAGAAAAGACTAAATTTGTAACGTGAAAGACAGACTAGTAAGACAACACACCGTTAACCAGAGCCCGACCGATTTTGTGGCATTTTGCAGAGCAGTAAACTTCAGTAATACTTTATTAACAACATTTCTATGTCATTATTTCACTTTTTCTTAAATTAAAATTTAAGGTTCATACTTACAAAAAAACAGCTTTACATTTTTGAACACCATACAAAGCAGCAAACAGAGAAAAAAACTAAATCAAATCAATACTTGCTGTGACCACCTCATGCCTTTAAAGGTGCACCATAAGTTAGTTGTTTGAGAAATTGCTACAGTTTTCTGCCATTACAAGATAAGGGCTTTGAGAGGTCCACACCATCCGTTTCAGGATTCCTTGGTCTTTCCACTCAAGCTAGTTCTTTAAGTTTCTAGATATCTTGGGATTATCATTGCTGCTAAACAATTTCTGGGACCAATCAGACAGTAGCACAAAAACACTTGCTCCTATGAAGCTAGCAGGAGTTTCTAACTGAGTCCACACAGGCCTCCACTCTGGCCCTCGGCAACTCTGCAGGACCCCCACTTTTCATAAAGCCCATAGGCAGATCACTGGCTCCCCAGGGCTAGGAAGCCACGATGGCTCTATTCAACAGCTCTACTAATGCTATGCTGATTGTCTGAGCACAGCTAGCATGTTGTGTGGCTAAGCACGGGTCATTTCCTCGTTTCCCCAATGTCTCTTTTCAAATGTCCAGGCAGGGAGGGCCTTTACCGGGGCGATGGGGAGCTGCTGATGGTGACTGAAGAGTTTCTGAATGCAAGAAGTCAAACTGAAAAATCACAATGGTGTGCATGAACACAATCAGTGGAACGTAGCTATAATACAGAACACAGAAATAAAAAAGAATAAAAATAAACTCTGTACAACCCCAAGTAAAACACACCGCAAAGTTATTCGCACCACCTGCACAGTGTATCCATTGTGCAAAGCAACAAAGAAGCACTTATACAGCCATGCTGAAACATAATGGACATGGCCCCTTAGTCCACTATTGTGTCATGGAAAGCCTCCTTCTTCACACGCTTATGTGTGTATGTGCATATGAGGGCTCACTTGGAGTGAGATATTCACCTCTGTGCCTTAAAAACAAATATTGCCAGCATTCATTGCTTTACAGAAACTTTATTCTTCTTGGTACAATTACTTTTAACAGATGGGGGAGACAGATTACCCAAACCAACTCAGGAGATAGGCCAGTGTCACACAATTTTCAATTTTTGCTCTTTTTTCAGGAAAAATGGACAGAAAAGAATGAGGGAAAGACAGAAAAAGACTGCACGAGTGCACTGCAAAGGGGAGAGAAATGGAGTAACTGAAAAGCACAAAAAGGTGGGACAACAAGAAGAAAAGAATACCTTAAGACCAAGTGTAACTAAGGTTGTGTGTGTTTGCAAGTGTGTGTGAATGTGTGCATCACTAGTCTTGACACCAAATCTGGGTGCCACACAGAGATCATGGCACTGTAACTGGGCATAAAAGGGTGCAATGAATAATTCATATCAGCGATTGGATCTTAGGGTGCCTCAATCTGGCCAAACTGCTACTTTTTTAAAAGTGCAATGGGCCATTGTTCTTTTTGTGTGTGTTCAGGGTTTACTGCAGAGAAATATAGTCGAGTCACGCTGCTTTTCCAGAAAGACTGCATTCCTCATTACTTACAACACCTGTATTAAATGTTTATTAAACAAGACAAATGGTGGCAAGACAAATGAACAGACCGCTACATAACAAAGCAAAGGTATATTAGGGTAAAATCCCGGGAAACAGGATTCCCGGGAAATCCAATCAAGATTATTTCCCAATTCCCGGGAAAAGTAATGACAGGAAAGGGGAAAAAAATTAACTCGGGTGTAATACATTCAAAAGAATAAAGTCTATTCATGAATACAAAGTGTTGTGGGTTAGGTGGCACAAGCATGCTCAGTATCTGTTTTATTATTAGTATAATATAGGCACATTTTGGTAACACCGCTATACATTTTTGTATGATAATGGGCCATTTTTGTAATTAAAATTCACTACTCTGTTATAAAACAAAGAAAAATAAAAAAGGCTTTGCTAACTTCAAGTGAGTGATCATTGATTTTACTAGGCTATAATTTATTGCTTTGTTATTACAGTAGGTAGGCCACTTTGCGCACCAGCGGACCGGCCGTAATACTTTGTTCATATAGCATGCTGGATGCAAACATAGCTTATACGCATACTAATGATGAATGTTGATGAACATAAATTGTTCATCCTAGAGTTATTTAGTGCTGCTTGAAATGCCCAGGGCTTAGCTGAAAATATTATTAAAAAGAAACATGTTTATTTTCCGGGATTCCCGAAAAAACAGGCTTCAGTTCCCAGGATCTAAAATGTCTAATTTTCAGGAGAAATATTAAACCCTAGTATATATATGTCATCAAGGAACTAAACTGATCAAAACGTGAAATGCATTAGGGTCTGTGTGATTCAGATTAGGAGGCAATGATTGATCAATACCATCACAATTTCCTCCGTGTAATTAATCAGAGCAGCACTTTACTGTGTCTACTTTGGTATTACTTAAAAAATTCTCAACATAACCAAAACGGAAAGCAGGAACTAAACTAGAACATTTTAATTAGTTATTACTTTTGTGACAGGAGAGCTCTCAGTGTTTCTTCCGCTGTTTAACTTAACACAGTTTACAAGTGAGGCTTTAAACATGAGCTGGGAAGAGTTTACAAACGCTATTGGGCACAATAACAAAATGAGGTTGCACAATTAAACGTCGCAAGGCACATGTGCAGGTCATGGGGCACTGTAAACATCTTGTGACTGATGAGTTTGATAATGGTTGTGCACAAAGTGATGGAAATTATAATTACTATTGTTTTTTTTTTCTTCTTTCTTTTGGGTGACGATGTAGGTTTGACTGACTTGTTCTGTTTGATAAGTGACATCTGTGACAGAGGCAGGCCAACAATAGCAAACTGTCAGTCTTGAGATGAGTGAGCGGGAGGAAAGAGCGCACACACGCAAACATTCGCTCATACAGTCACGGTCAGTATTTGATTGGGAGGAATAAGCTCCACTCATACTTCCTCCCTCCTCCCCCTCTATATAATTCACGGACACACACACATACACATAGCAACACACCAGTCACCCCATCATCACCCAAGAAGACCAATTTGCTGCCACAAGTTACCAGCAGGGGCAAGGACAATGTCTGCTGTCAGTCAGAGCAGACAGGTCCTGTCATTGGTTTGGTAGTTACAGATGTTGTTACAGATGGTGCTGCTTAGCTGATTTTTACTTAAGTAGAGCGCAACCTAAAGTCTGCACATAGACGCACACAAATCCATACACATGCACACACAAATGGGAGTTAAAATTTTCCGAACACATATATACAAACTCTTTTTCCATATACATCCACACAAAGGTACACACACAGACACACACAGACACAAAAGAGGCTTTGAATAAAAAAGCAATATAAGATAGTGAATAAAAATGCATTGGGACTGCCCTGTATCAGACAAAAAAAGAGCGACACTGAGATTAAGCGTCATACTGCTCAGAGAGAGAAACAGAGATGTGAATAGTGAAAGGCAAGATATCATCCATTCATTTTAAACAGGGGTGTGTGGTGATTGAGTGAGCAACGCTGTGACTGAATCTATGTGTGCGTGTGGATGTGCGTGTGGATGTGCGTGTGTTTGCATTCTGGCCCTAGGGTCATAGTGAACACACTGACACAAAATAAACAGCGCGCAATCTCCCAGCCTGTGATTGCTGCTCCGGTGTCAAGATAAGGCCTGGACCGGCGGCAGCTGAGACTGGCCGCTCACTTGACAACAGGAAACAGAGGAGGAGGAGCAGAAAAGAAGAAAAACACAGAACATCCACATCTGACAGATATTCTGTCTAACTTTGTATGTCCGTTAACTGAAACAAGTAGTTTAGAGTTCAGATCCAAATTAAACCACTAAAACAAAAAAGAAACATAATAACCAACTAACCAAACAAGGCAGCAGTAGACAAACAAGTCCTATTTGCATGGTTTGTCAGAGGAGTCTGGTACTTCCTTGTTTGAAAATGTTCTAAATGTGGCGTACATTCAAACCAATATTCATTTCTTTTAGGTGGGTAAACTTGTGTTGCTGCTGCCCGTGTCCTAGTTTATGTCCCGATCGGTGCTCCTGCCTGCTTGGGCCATGTCTACTGTAGGTAACACACTAACTGTGGATCAGATCCAACCCCACTTCAAGGATATAAACCATCTGAGTGAAAATAGTTTACGTAGTAAACAGTTATTATTTAAAATATCAGAAAGAAGAGTTTCCTGATAAGTGGAGCAGCTTCCATCAGAGAAGCAAAATATAATTTATAAACTTAAATTTTTTTTGTATTTGTGTGTGAATGAGAGGGAGACAGGTGTAACACTGAAGATACAAGGAGCAGTGGTAGTGAAGGTGGACAAGTTAAATACCTGGGGTTAACCATTCAAAGCAATGGACAGTGCACAAGAGAGGTGAAGAAGAGAGTGCAGGCACGGTGGAGACTGGAGATGAGTACTGGGGTGATTTGTGACAGAAGGATGGATGGTGGTGCTCTGATGTATGGTTTGGAGATGGTGACACTAACAAAAAGAAAGGAGTCCGAGCTGGAGGTGGCAGAGCTGAAGATGTTAAGATTTTTGAGGGATGGGATTACAAATGAGTATATCAGAGGGACGGCTCAGGTTGAGTGTTTTGGAGACAAATTTAGAGAGGCAAGACTGAGATGGTTTGGACATGGTTTGCAGAGGAGGGATAGTGGATATATTGGGCAAATGATGTTGAATATGGAGCTCCCAGGCAGAAGGAGAAGAGGAAGACCACAGAGAAGATTCATGGATGTAGTGAAGGAGGACATGTAGAGGGTTGGTGTGACAGAAGGGGATGATAGGGACAGGGTGAGATGGAGGCAGATGAGCTGCGGTGGCGACCCCGAAAGAGTAAAAAGAAGAAGAAGAAGAAGAAGAAGAAGAAGAAGAAGAAGAAGAAGAAGAAGAAGAAGAAGAATCAGTCTGTATTAATAAAAGTGTTGCTTTCATAGGAAATACCACAATATGGCCAAAAAGTTTGGCCATTCAGCTTAAAAATTCTGAAATCTAATTTTTGGTCTATATCACCTAACCCTAATATACACTGAAATAAATACAATGAACATAATGGAGAAAATGACATTTAGGGTAATTCAGAAATTGCACAAACTGACTCGGTGTTTCCAATACTGTCAGCGATGTACAGTCATGTGAGAAAGACAGTTTTCAAACTGTCAAACAAAACTAAGTATACACCCTTACTGCTTCTATAGGAATTAAAAAGGTAAGTAGCAGCCTGGTGCTGCTAATCAAATGCACTTGATTAACTGATCATCAGAAACTGTGACCACCTCTATAAAAGTAAACATTCTGGCAGGTTGCTGGTCTTGAGCATTCAAGTGTGTTAACACAGTGCCACAATTTTCCCAAGAGTGGACATCCCAGCAAATTCACTCCGAAGTCAGACTGTGCAATGCTCTGAAAAAGTGCAAAAAAAAAAAAAGAGCTACATCTCAGACTTTACAGGCCTCAGGTAGCATGTTAAATGTTAAAGTTCATGACAGAACAATCAGACAAATACTGAACAAGTATGGCTTGTTTGGAAGGGTTGCCAGGAGAAAGCCTCTTCTCTCTATAATAACATGGCAGCATAGCTTAGGTTTGCAAAGTTGCATCTAAACAAACCACAAGACTTCTGGAACAATGTCCTTTGGACAGAGGAGACTAAAGTGGAGATTATTTGGTCATAATACACAGCGCCATTTGGTGAAAACCAAACAACATATCAGCACAAACACCTCATACCAACCGTCAAGCACAGCGGAGGGGTGATGATTTGGGCTCGTTTTGCAGCCATAGGTACTGGGCACCTTGCAGCCACTGAGTTGACCATGAGCTAGTCTATATACCAAAATATTCTAGAGTCAAATGTGTTATGGGTCATGCACTAGGACAATGATCCCAAGCACAGCAGCAAATCTACAACAGAAAAGCTGAAAAAGAAAAGAATCAAGGTGTTGCAATGGTCCAGACCTCAACCTGATTGAAATCCTGTGGTAGGAGCTTAAGAGAGCTGCGCATAAATGAATACACACAAAACGCAGTGAACTGAAGCAAAGTTATAAAGAACAGTGGGCCAAAATTCCTCCACTACAATTTGAGAGACTGATAAATTCATACAGAAAAGGATTACTTCAAGTTATTGTTGCTAAAGGTGATTCTACAAGCTGTTAACTCATAAAGTGTACTTTGTTTTTCACAGGACCGCATAGAGTCCTATGAAAACTTTCTTTTTCACATGACTGTATCTCACATGTAACTTTTTAGATAATACAATAGAAAATTCTTACCACACTTGAACAAGGTTTAGTGGCTATTCCTGGTGTTACCAAAGGAACAATGCTGATTTTTTCCAAAAACAACAAACAAACAAACAAAAAAACAAACATAGTTTCAAATTATCTGAGTGTCTGGCAGCAGGTTGTGAAAATTAAGATTTTAAAGATTTTATCAGTTCCCATTAACAAACATTCTCTGCAGTCTCGGCCAAAACTCCTTATTTTTTCCCACAATTTTGTGGATGGGCAAATCCAGAATAAAACTGTGAAATATTTGCAATCTGAGCCCAGGAGGAGCCTGAGCACAAGGAACAAAAATAACGTTCCTCACCGAGGACCTAAGCACCCACCCCCCAGAAATGAATATTTCTCATCACCATATGAATATTGCAGGCATGACAAGTGCATGTAAACACACACAGGCAGAGCGCTCAAATCCACTCACTGGGAGCTATTAAGTCGTCAGGCGGCACAGAGAGGCTGACAGAGGAACGAAACAGTGTGCAAGTATGTGTGTACAGTGACAGGGAAGAGAAACGGTGTGGCAGGCCACTGAACAGAGCATCTACAGAGAGAAATAGAGAGATAGTGGACAGGCAGTCAGAAAAAAACAAGGAAAAGAAAGAAAGAATTCCTGGCAGACTGCTAATTTTACTTGTCGAAGAGAAAAAAAACCCAACCCGTGCTCAAACTGTCAACATCAATGTCACCTCAAAACCTACAGGAAGGAGTTCGTGCGTGTGTGTGGATGGGAATAGGAAATTTGTGTGTCAAAAGGAGGGGAGAAAGGCAAAGACAGTGTTTGTGCAGCAGGTGTGAACGCAGAGAGGCCTTTGTGAGAAATTGTGGGATCAAGAATGTGTGTGCTGTGAGCACATGCAAAACAACTCATATGGTACTTGCCAACTTCCTGATGTCAGATTCAATAAGAGAGTTCATTCAATACAGCGTGGTAGAGTTTGTGTGTGTATGTAGGTGGGTGTCTAGGGAAAAGCAGGCTGTTTCCTCTGATCAATGAAGAACCTGCCTAGGTGACCCAACCTAAACTCTGTTTATCTTTTTTTTTTCTTTCATTTTATTATTTCTAAGGCCTTCTCTTCATGTGACATCCTCTGACAGTTCAATACTTTATGTGTCTATCTATTTAGCCACATTATGCAGCTCTGTGGATGGCAATGTGAGATACCTGCTCAATTAGTCAGTCTTCTACCTTGATCCAGACTTGGGATAGGTTCTGCTAGCCAGATCCATTTTGGACCCTGTTCCAACTTGTTAAAATAAATTTTGTTTTCTTTTTTTTTTTTTTTTTCCCCATTTCCATGGCCAACAAATTTTTTGTTCACATTTTCTGTTTATCTGGTTTCCTATTTGACCCTATAGGCATTGGCAAAGAAAAAAGAACTCACTCAGCACCAGTGTTAAACCCAACAAGTCCACTTAATCAGAAAAGTCGCTTAACAAGATACGCTGGTTTTGATTTAAAGAGAAAACGTAATAGATTCTTTTCTTGCATAAACAAGAATAAAGACCAAAAAAATATGCCATAATAATGGTAGGCAACAATACCACCTTTGAACACCTCCCTTGCACAATGCTGCACCGTCAGGTATTAGATACTTATCTAATATACACAGCTGAGACTATAAACACACATGTAACAGTCTTCTATGCAATTCACTAACCCTACTCTCAACACATTATATCACCATACCACTCCTTTATGATCACTAAGAAACTCTCTCTGACTAATCAATGTTTGCAACCCAACCTTGATGACCTGCTTATTCTGAATATGGATATCATTCATCTAGATGCTTTTAGCCTTCCTGATCCTTCTCCTTTTATATAACCTACTATAATGCACATACAGAATTCACATTAAACAGAAAACATTGACCTGTTATCTGGCCTTGTGAGCATGATAATGAAATAAGAGTTCCTATGACTGTGCAGAGATGTGCAGTTCCTGTATCCTTTTATAGTAGACAGAAATTGAACTAACACCAATTAACAGTTGTTACTAAGCCATTCTGCAAATTTCTCTATGCTAAGCAAAGCATCCAATGCCAGCATTTGTTTCTGTAATATCCATATATGGCAAGTATAATATAGGAAAGTTTTGTTTAAGGCAGAACTACTAAAACGTGGATTGAGGTAAAGAAAACAATAAATGTAAGGTTTAAAACAAATAAAAGCAGGTCTGTGATGAGACACAAACTGTCCTGTTGTGAAAATTAGACAGTACCATGCAAAACCACTGCTCTGACACTCTTACATCTGCATGCAAGTTCTGTAGACAGCCTCTCATTCCATAATGTTGTCATTTTCTCTTGTTACTGAATAAAAGCCAAATAAATTCAACTGATTTAGAGGTCATCTCAGCAGTTCAGAAAGGTTTCTCAAACTGAGCAGATAAAGCTGTGACGTCAACCAGTAAGTGGGCCAGGGGTCTATCAGTCCGCGGATCTGTTAGGCTTGTAACCTGCGGCGGCAGGTCCTTAACGCGCCGCGCTGACAGAGCCGTAACAGATGCCCAGCTAAGTGCCTGATTAAACCTTAATGTGCAGAAGGAGCCATGTGTGACTGTGTTTTTTTTTACAAGTGTGCATGTGTGTGTTGCACAGCATTAGGGAGAATATAAGATGGGCGCCAGCCCTCCAGCGAGAGAGAGGCCATGCCAGCTGCTTCTCTCCCCAGAGACGGAGCCCTGAAGCTGGGCAGCAAGGCAGGGTAGTCAGGGGAGGCTCTATGGGGCCATGGCACAGTCACAACACAAGTGGCATATGTGAAGTGACACTCCACTTATCAAATGAATTTCATTTTCTAATTAGAACACACTCCTGTACCCACATACATCCACACACACAAAGACATTTTCAAATCCCAAACAGCAGTTTAGTGCTTGAAGTGAATCCCAAAACTACTTTTGACAACTTGTTAAGCAAACTGCTAAAAGTTACACACCGCTGCCGCTGCTGGCAATTCTGTCAGTCAACAATGTGGAGAACAAGTCAGCTAAAACGTACCACACACATTTGGATAACTTTTCAAATTAGTTTTTGGCGATTTGTTTTTATATAAGGGGACAGGCTATCAAATCAATTTAGCCTGTCAAGTCTTATTGTTTCCATTAGCTGGAAAGTGCAGGTGCTCTTCATTTCCAGAGCAAAGGATACCAGCGTTTACTTCAAACATTTTTTAAAATAAATGCACTCAAATATTAACTTAGCTTTCTTGAATGAGACTGATATTGAGTGTGTTTGTGTGTCTCCAGGAGGTATGAGTAGTTTTTGTGGATCAACAAGCCAGCAGCCAATAATTTACCCACTGACAGAAAATTTCATCTGCCCATCATCCTCCACCTCCCTCCCTCCGTCTCTACCGCCATTCCTCTCTCTCACTGATTATGCCGTCAATACGGTGCGGATGAGAGGAGCTGACAATTGACCAGCCTGGATCAATATCAGCTAATAAGCATGTCAGGAGAGAGGAGAAAAGAGCAAGGAATCGACTGAGAGAGAGAGAAAGAGAGAGAGTGAGGATGAGTGAGACAGTGACAGAGAGAAAAATCTAGTTTGATCCAATTCGGCAGCTTGGCGTGTGGAGGTGTAAGTGGGATGATTGGCCTGTTATTGCTGGTTTAATGTTAGGCAATCAGAGCCATAGTGGTCTAGATATCAACAAACATCCATCAAATTGTCCCTTCTTCGTCTTGATACCACCTCCTCTGCCTGGCCCCGCCTGGACGCTGACAAACAATACAACAACAGCGAGAGTCGAGCAATGGTGCCATTTAAAAAAACCCCAGGGAGGTTGAATTGATAGCCTTGCACTCACTGCACGAGCCAAAAGAAAACACGTTTGTTTGGGGTTTTTGTTTGTGTTGGGGAGATCTTCACTTATTTTATTTATTTTTTTATTTTCCTTTCTTTCCAGCCTCTCACCGTCTTTCCCCCCGGCAGAGGAGCATGCCGTTGTTGATGGTGATATAATAACACAGTCAGGTGTCTGTGGCCAATTCCCTGTCATTTGGACTTTTGCGTAAATCACCATGTATTTTTCTCTCCTTTTCTTTTTACTTTCTCCTTTTCACTGCTCGATCTTCCTTTTTTTCTCAAGGTGTCATTTTCTTTTGCTCAAATTACCTTTCCTGTGGCCTCCCAGACGCCACAATTGCGGGTGTTGTATGGATACTGATGGAAGCTTTTCTGTGTAAATGCAACACTGCTACTAGCACAGCTAGTCAACACTACTTAGTCTAATACTGCCTATTATGGAGGAGCAGGAAGATAAATGACTGACTCCAGATTGACTGAAATGCTGTTTGACTAACTATCAGGCTGACTGAAAACTGTTTAGAAATTTGACTGACTGAAAAGCTGGCTGTGTGACTGACTGACTGATGGACTTACTGACTATTACTCTATTTTCAGTCCAGTAGTAAATCCAGTAAGTATTTGAGCTGACTGAATTCATACCAAAAACAAAACTGTGAAGATCTACAACACATGGAATTGGTCCTGACAAAGGAAACCATCACTTTTCTGTCAAACCTCTCCACACAACCTCAAACTTACATTTGCAGTCGATCATTCCTATTTGCAACTGCAAATATGGTTTAAAAGAAGCAAAGCAAGATGTTTGGTACTAATAAGCCTTCTGATTTCCGTTTGTAGTCCAGTTGTAGTCAGAGTTGTGTTGAACAATCCTGTTGAAGCAGACTTTACCTGCAAGCAGGTAAACAGTCAGTGTCGAGAGCAAATGAGTTATGGTATTTGCAGACCACACTCTAAAAACCATCAGCTATGTTCTTATAATGATTTAGCTTATTAGTTTTGTGACTGATGGACAGAACAGCAAGTCTTGGCCCAAAGACTAGCCAGTGGGTTTCCAGGTTGTCTTTTAAATAACTTAGCTGGCATCTAAGGTGAAGATTTAAGGTAAACGCAGGTTAAATCCTTGTTGTGGTTAAATATAGAAAAAGTTAACTGAAACTATGATTGTTTGCTATCTTTAGGTGTTTATGTGATCTGAATGTATTACGTTCCATACGGTCTACCTCTCTACGAATTCTGTGCTGTACAAGAACATAAATAAAGCACTTTGTTGATTGGAAAAACTAGTGCCAGTGAACACAATTCATATGGCTTTCATTTTCCTGCAAAACCCGCAAAACTATTTAGAAAACATTTTCTGTGCTCCGTGCTTTCTTTAAGTTAAAAAACAAAAATGCCTAGGATTTGGAATGCCTTATTTGTTCTAAGCCCAACAGATAAGTTATCATCTTCCTGTCTTTCAAAAGCACGCACTGCCCCCTGCCATACATGTTAATCAGCATGCAGAGCCCCCTGCCTTCATATTCAGCCAGCATCCCTGCCAGGATCAACTAGACGATGTGTCCTGTCCCCCCGCACACACTGATTGGACCCTGGACCTAGTGATGAGTGATGGAATGGAGGGGATGGACGAGAAAGTGAAAAAGGAGGAGAGCGACATTCTCATTTACATGTTTATAGCTCCTTGGTAGGGAGGGGACAGCACTTGTTTGCGTGTGTTCGACGGACATGTCCAATTATCAACCCTGTTGTTTCCTCAACAACACTTTCTGACTGCTCAACATGCACACATACACACACACACAACAGCACACACATACAGGAATATATAAGCCAGCTGTGAGGGGAAAACGGGCTGGTTAGTGTAATGTGGGATGAGCATAAGGGTCATATGTCTATGTTTTAATGACAGCTGTGTGTGACAGAAAGAGAGAAAGATAGACCCACTCATCTGGGTCAGTGCTAACCTGTCCACACACACATGCACGCACACGGGTTAACTCACAACTCACAAACACCAGACACACTGGATGAGACATAACGTGCCATATGGCAAACATACAAACTCAAGCATACCTAATGTGTTATTTCCATGTTAATGCAATTCTCTTCTTCACCATGGCAACAAGAATGATCGACAGGACATCAAAGGTTACAGGGAGCAGTATATAAAGAGAAGAAGTGCTTAACTTTTGGTTCCAAATGCATCATTTTAACCCCTCCGCTCTACAAACTCAAGCACAAAGATTAAAAAAATATATGCAATGCTTTATTCTAGCGTAGCCCCCGACAATAATCAAAGACCCACAATGTGAGCTGAAAGGTGGCTAACCACACAATCACATGCCATCTGATAGTCAGTCTCTCATCTCCTCATTCCTTAGCCGCCCACCCTTGCACCTCCAACAAACACACACATACAGATACACACCCAGGATGGGAGGAGAGAGAATATTAAAAACAAACAAACAGAGAATTGACTTGCTGAGAAGAATTACAGAGGTGCTGATTACATCTGACCCCTCACCTCTGCTGTCAAAAAGCGCTCCTCTCCTCTCCCTTGTTCTCTGTTCCATTTATGTGTCAACTCTCATCACCCCCATCTCTTTGCCACTTTGTTAACCTCTGCATTCCTGCTCAGGATTTTCTCACTGATTTTTTTCTTTGGTCACATTCAAGGCTCCAAGGGAATATTCTTGTTTAAGGAGACAGAGACCTCCCCAACAGTAGTTGCCAAATCTGTGAATAGACTGTCAATCTGGTGGAGGGCTTTACCGTGCTATCCACTTTTAAACCAAAAGAGGAAACCAGAGAGACATGAGGGGTTAAAGTAGGGATTAAAGAGGCAAGGGGAACAATAGAAACAGGAAAACAGATTTAAAATGTCTCAGTGGAAATAACTAAATGGCAGTTAAAGTATAAATTCTAAAGTCAGAGCACGTAATGAAAACTGTGTTGTAGCTTACACATATAGATAAACACACAAGCATCGTAAAAAGCCCCAAAGACAAACCTGCGCAGGTTTGTGATTGAGGTCAATGGTGCTCTCCCAGCCCTAGCTGATTGGAGATAAAGGGACCACATCTCCAATTGCTTCTCTTTCTCTCCCTGACTTATTGACTGGCTGTCACAGTTAAAGCTGACTAACCGCTTTTCTATTTGAATTTATACCAAACACCTACATTCATTTCTTTCTAGGAATTTGCTTTGTCGATGTACGTGACTAATAGGTTCCACTCCCTCCTTCCATCTTTTTATATTTCTCCTCCTGTCCCTACCACTTATCCAAGACAGAAAATGAACATATTACTGTCCAACTGTCATTTAATTGCCCCTAATTTGTCTCAATTTTCTGCTCATGATTTCATTCCAACTGTCAGGAGCACCAGAGACAGTTGCACTGAATCATGTATTTGTATGCTGCATGTGTTATTAGAACAATAATAACTCGTGTATGTGTGTTTTTTTGTTAGACTACCCCCCACATTTATTATTATACATTTGTTTTTATTTGATTGTGATTTGCTCTGTTGTTTTTGATCTACAACAGGATGCTATATGTAGGATGTCAAGCATAAACTGATCCCCAGCCTAACCTGTTTGAAGTGATAACCCTTTGTTGTTGTTGCTGTGTGTTCATGACCGTAACACACGCAAGATGTAGGTGTAAAGAAATGCATTGTTAGACCACTGCCTTCTAAGAACCAGGTTGAAGTTAAAGTTGAAGAAAAACTGGATAGAGACAACAACCAGAAGGCAGAGGTTCAATGCCACCCTCAAGAAAGATGTACCGTGTGGAAAACCTGGACTCAGTGGCAGAGCATAAAAAAGGACTGTAATGAGGACCTGTCAGGAAGTAGCAGGACCAAAGACAAAGAAACACAAGGAATGAACATATTTGCAAAGACAGGGTGCAAGATTCAGAGTAGAAGGAGAATAACAGACAGGTTGACACAGGCTGGACAAAAGTAGAGAAAACAAAGGACAAGCAGAGTACACAAAGGCAAACTGAGACCTGAAAAGGAGTATGAAGGTCAGCAAATAGATCCATACTGACAGTCTGACAGAGAAGGCAGTACAAGCAGCTGCCAGCAGGAACCTGAAGAGGTTGTACGACACCACCAATATACTGTCCCAGAGGTACAGCAGAACTGAGGTGCATAGCAGCAACTAAACAGATGGTTAAGCATTTTGTAAACCTGTTAGATAGACCCACCCCACAGAACCCTCCTAGGGACACATCAACTGTGAGAGAAAGTGTTCAAAAGAGACTGGGAAGTCTGTCATACTATTCAACAATATAAAGGCAGCTGGACATGATGACATCTTACCTAAAGCACTCCAGGCATGACGATACTGATGTTGCACCTCCTGTCTGGAAAGAAGTGACAGGAAGAGCCGTCACCATCTGAAGGGAAGGAGGGCTTCCTTATCAAGCTATCCAAAAAAGAAGACCTCAGTGATTGTACACTAAAGAGACATCACTCTTCTTTCACTCTGTGGAAAGACTTCATTAGAATTCTGTTAGAGAGAACAAAATATGTACCTGACCCACACCTTGGGAGGGAGCCGTCCATCAAAGAAAGTCATGTAGATCAGCTAGACACTCTTTGAATTGAAGGACTAGCAACCAGAGTGAAACTTGCTCGTATGTTTAACTTGATTAAAAATTATAAAGACAAGGGTGCTTGTTATACCCTTTCCTGTTCCTTCTGGCAGTTGGCTGGATCATGAAGTAAACAACCCATAGAAAGAGCAAAATCCACTGGAAACTACTACAATAGCTGGAGGATCTGGGTTTTCCAGCACTGCTGTCTTTCAGTCAGCAAAAATGCATGAGAAAATGACATACAGTGAAAAAGAAGGATTTCGCAGGACTTTACGCAGTCCTGTGTTAAACTAAGTACACCCTTACTGCTTCCATAGGAATTAAGAGGGTAGGTATCACTGTCAAGCACAGTGGTGGAGGTGAGATGAGTTTGGCTTGTTTTGCAGCCACAGGACCTAAACACCTTACAGTCATTGAGTTGACCATGAACTCCTCTGCATACCAAAGTATTCTAGAGTCAAATGTGAGGCCATCTGTCTGACAGCCAAAGCTCAGCCCAGATTGTGTCATGCAATAGGACAAAGATCCCAAGAACACCAACAAATCTACAACAGAATGGCTGAAAAAAAAAAAGAATCAAGAAAAGAATCAAGGTGTTGCAATGGCCAGTCAAACTCCAGACCTCAACCCGACTGAAATTATGTGGCTCCCAGACAGGATAGCATATGAATTCCCCAAGGGAAGCAGATGAGGGGCCAACCAACAAACAACTAGTGCAGGGACCCATAAAAATATACCAGGGAGAAAAGTTATACCTGGAACCAGCTGAAGAGAATAACACAGGACATGTGTACTTTATACAAATGTTTGATGCATCTGAACCAGACCAGGCCAAACAAGGCTAATCTGGATCACAGAGGCCAAGTCAGAAAAAAGGTTTAAGGAACTTTGTTTGTATACAAAGACCACCTGGTGAACCTGCAGGCAAACCAATCAACTAATGCCCTAACCCTCACAAAACACACACATAGGTGAACAGGAATCCACAGTTGAACAAATGGATGAAAACAGATATGTTGTTTTAAACTGATATTAGAGCTCTACCCGAATATTCAGCTTGGACATTTGTTCACTGGGTAGGTGTTTTGTTTTCAGTTTCAGGATTATATTTAGTGACTTTTCACATACCCCTTTAGTGTTATTTGTTGGTTTGTTTTTTGCATGTGTTTTAGTTTAGTTTGGCAGTTTAGTTTTTTCACCTAACAAAACATCTTGTAGAGAGGTCCAGCTCTGCATGAAAAATAAAAAAGAAAGACGTTCTTTCTAACTTTGTCTTTGAGTGATCATTTTACTTCTGAATATAACTAAAATCACAAAACAGGCATTACCTTTAACTTCTCTGGCAGATAACGTTATGATTATAAAATCCCTTAAATAACTAAATGCTTACAAAATTGTGTAGGTTGATTTTGTCGGTTTGCTTGTTTTGGGGGATTTTTTTCTATTTGAAGATTAAAACAAGTATTGAAATGTGATTTTTAAGTTATTTTTTGAAATGGAATCAAGGTCTAAAGTAAAGTCCAAAACAGAACAGATAACGAAAAAGTGGCTTTTGTAGACATGTGGTGCAGCAATAAGATTTAATGGTTTAGATAGCAATTGAACAACTGTAAACTACCTTAAACTACAAGAGCAATCAGAGAACATAGACCTCAGCCAAGGCTGACAGTCCACTCTTCTATGACATGCAAATATGAAACAATCAAATTTTAAATAAACAATTTTGAACTGTACCAAACTTTAAGGGGCTCTTCCTTTGTCCATGTGCCATCTCTCTACCAGGTTTTCTGAAAATTGGATTGGCAGTCTTTGGGTAATCCTGCTGCAAGACATACGGACATATGGACAAAACAACAAACGCAACAATGGCATTACCTCTATCGGAGGTAATGCTGTATAAAATGTAAAGAACTAAAATAAATATATCATAAAAGCAAGTGATTATCATAATTCTTTTACTTTCATTTACTTTACTTTCAACACTTTCGTTAGTTTTTAGAGAGACAGGGACACATAAGTCTTCACTGGTTTGAGATGGTCAAAAAGCAGGAAACTACAATGCAGCTCAGTTACAGAAGCAGGCCTAAAGTAAGATAGGTCTCAGATACTAAACCAATGGACTTAACTTTTTATTGTCACACTGTTCTACAAGTAGAAAACCAGAACCCAGTTCAACAAATGAAATGATAATGTATTTTATGCGTATCATGTTTTGGGATGTCTGAGTCAAAGTTTTGGCCTTAGCCCAGCAGAAATGTGGTCAAATGCCCTGAAGCGAGCACTTCATGTGAGAAAGTCCACCAACATCCCATAGTTGAAGCTATTTTGTATAGAAGAATGGGATACAGTTCCTCTAAGCTGATGTGCAGGACTGATAAACAGTTACCGGAAATGTTAACACTAACACTACATGACCACATCAGACTCTGTAAGTAAAAGCTCACATACCGTTTCCCTTCACAGATAAGATCAATTTCAATAAATGACCAATTGTATTTTTTTTTTTTACTTCATCTATTTAATTGTGTTCTCTTTTTCTGCTTTTAGACGTTGTCTGAAAATTTGATGATGTTTTAGGTCTAATTTATATGGAAATGTACTGTAGAAAAATCCAAAGGATTCATAAAGTTTTCCTTGCACTTTTATTTCCATTTTAGTTGCCAAGGTAAATAGTATCCTGCAAATGAAACATAAAGACTACACTTGTTGCTCAAAATCCACGTGCTCAGTATCTGAGACCCATCTTATCCTACACATGGCTCATGTGGGATATATAGTAGAACTATTTGATCTGTTAAAGGACTTTCTTGAGTAAAGCCACTTAGGGCCTCTGATACACAACCAACAGGCAAGCCACCTGGATTATCAGCTGGTTAGTGGGAGAGTTCAAGAGTGGAAGTGACCTATTAACCCTGTTAAGTTTCTTGTTTTGGTTTAACCTTAAGTTGCTACCGTAGCAGTTAGAGAACATTGTGCCCAATTAATCCTTCAGTCAGATCCTTGGAGAGGTTGTAACTTAAACCCCTTGAACATGAGGAAGTGTTCTTTTGACCTTCTAAAGTTAATGATAACAGGGTTGGATTGTAATGGATTCCATGCAATGCAAGATTATAAATAATATTTATACGCTACATTAATAATAACTATACGTTACAGTTCAGAGGACTTGATATTTTGATTATCTTTAAAATTTGTGAATTTTAAAATTGTAAACGTTTGTTTTTTTTAAATAATAACCAATGTTATTAACTCATGGATAACACATTTCATAGAGGGTTTTTTTTTTTTTTTTTTTAGAAAATTTGGC